>JZKD02S0588841.1:0-16079 GCA_000966675.3 Picea glauca | reverse complement strand
TACAAAACAACGCAGTATGAAATAACAATACAATCATGTATCTTTCTATCTCTTATTCAACCTATGTAGTCAAGACTCCGTCGTTTTCTCCAACTATCATGTTTGTTTGAATGTGAGAACGCACAAAATACAATGAACATGAATGGAAGCTAGTATGCACTGGAGAACAAGTAATATGTACATAAAGTAAAAGAGACTGAACGAATAGTCTAAAAGACAGGCATAAACATGAACCTTTGCGCTTCTCCATCCATAGTTGTAAATATGTAATTTTTTTCTCTACCCAAAATATATTACAAGCCACAAAATATTACGAAATTGCATGGCCGTAGCTAAACGATTTTTGGTTTTTCGTGGAAAAGTATCCAGATATGCTTACACCCATGGAAATACATGTTCTTTATTCTCTACATAGACTATTGTTCCCACAATACAAGATTTTGGTTTTCCGTGGCAAACTACCTAAATATGCTTCCAGACATGGAAATATAATTTTGCAGAATCTTTGTTGTACATATCATATCTCAAGTACAAGACAAATTGTATCGTGGGCACACCAGTCTGTGTAGAGGATAAAGAACATGTATTGTCATATGAGAACATTTCACCATACATGGTTTATAACTGCAACCTGCATATGTTTTATTTTAACAAAAACACAACGGATATTGCAATTTCACATGTACTTCTCGAACTATTTTTCTATCATGTCAACACTGAAGAACCAACAAAATATCACAACAGAAGAGATATCAACCTCGCCAGACAGGGAAAATAACACAACTGCATGTCCACTCGTCGGTGCAGGGGATGAACATCGTGAAGCACCCAAATAATAATAATAGTTAAATAAGAAAAAAAACAGCTCCAACCACCGATGCAGGACCCCAACCCTACAAAGCCGAATCAAACAAAAGAAAACAACAAGCACCAAACCAGCGAGAAAGAACGAACATGCCCAACTGCAGCCCCGGGGCCCCAAAGCGTAAACTTGAGCCAAACAAACAAAACCAACAACCGATGAACCAACGAACCAATGAACAAGCAATAACCACTGAACCAGTAAACAACATATGTATCTCCAACGATTACGAAACTGCAGCTGAAGCACAGAAGGAACCATAAACATATGATGAGCATGCCAGTAGAAATAGGCAAATATTCTTACTTGCAAGTTGCAAACAATGAACAACAAAGAAGCAATAAAAAATGAAACTATGGCATGGAAACTTACTCCGAAATGATGAAAGACAGAAGCACAGGTCGAATTGTGAACCAAACAACAACAACAAACAACAACCAATGAACCAACGAAGAAGAAGCACTCACCGAACCAGTAAACAATGTATGTAGCTTCAACAATGACAAAATTGCATTGCAAGGCTAGAAGAAGGATGAAAGATACAATGCCTATTCAACTGGCGGTGGACAACAATATTGTCCAAAATCACTGCAACATTGTATGGAAAGTTTCGAGGAAAAATGTACTCTGAGAAGCTTATTTAGATAAACATTTAAGGTTGTCACGCTGTCTAAGGACCTCGGGGTATGCAAACATTTAAGCTGTCAGTCCTGTTAGAGGAACTCACGTCATGTAAACATTTAAGCTGTCAGGCCTATTCAAGCACCTCAAAAAAAGTGTCAATACATTTCAATACAAATACATGCGGTAGGCATGTTATAAACTTTGGAATTAATGTTCACTATAAAGCTTGGATATCTAAACATTTCAATATGATTAGTACAAATAAAAAAAACACCGTATATGATCTAAGACAATGCTAGCAGAAAATGGTAAGACAAACATTTGAACTAATGGTACAACATTAATCCACCTTCAAGCAACGCATAAGAAAAATATATAATTCAAAAAGAGTATACACGATCAAAAGGTTTGGATATGCTAACATATAAAACATTGGGAATAGCGAAGCCGACAATAAGACCTCCAATCTGTTATCGAATCAGATCATTACATATATGGTACTTTTTATTTTATAAAATTCAATGCTTTTAGTTCCCTAATTCTAACAATAGATATTATACAAATATTTGTGGCCAAAGGACAAACTAATATGAGATCAACGAATTATCGATCACTATAGTCCTTCTATGCCTATGGAAAGAACTAATAACACCTAAGAAAGGTATTGTCCTTTATGTTAAGAAATAAATATAAGATAAGTAATGTTATCATGTTAAGTATATTGGTAACTTAAAAAAGAAGAAGATCTAAGTGAGATTAATCATTGCCCATTAAGAGGATCATACAATCAATCCTATTTCAAAGTCACATGCATCTCATGTTATAATATTAATCAAATTGATTTCTAAGAATCCCAACCTCAAAAGCAAGGATTAATAACACCAAGGAAAGGTATTGTCCTTTATGTTAAGAAATAAATATAAGATTAGTAATGTTATCATGTTAAGTATATTTGTAGCTTTAAAAAAAATCTAAGTGGGAATAATTATTACCCATTAAGAGGATCATACAATCACTCCTATTTCAAAGTCACATGCATCTCATGTTATAATATTATTTAATATTCCTACATCATTGGTTCAATGGGTCTAGTCACAATATTTAAGAGTTAACATTTCGATATATGTGATTTGAAACATTAACATTTCTATATATGTGATTTGAAACAGACACAAGATTATGTTATTTTCTATAATAGGAAAATAATCATGAGGAATATCTAAGAATGACAACTTATCACATCATGTTAACTTCATTCTATTTAGCAATTATACAATAGGTTATTGATAATATGACTCATAAACTTTATAACTAGTCTAAATAGTACATAAATAATAACATATAAATATTTATACGTATAAATATAAATATTTTTAAAGTAAATATAATTATATATATAAATATAATATCATAAACTTGAGAAAATATCTCCCCTTACCCGCCAAAGGTAGTTTTTTTGGGATGTGTAAATGGATGCACATTCAAGGTGTTATTTAAAATTTATAAACAATAAAAAGTTAACATAGGGATGGGACCGTTCATGATGCTTCCTCGATTATTTTAAGGACAATGAAAAACATAGACGTTTTTAATGTCAAAAGAGTTAGAACTTTTTTAACAATTATTTATTATTTTTCATAGTTGTTTTAAACTAAAAGTTGTTGAGTATTACTTTATGGTTGGTTGGTAAAGACGTTATTTTTGAAAGAGAGATGTGCACATTCTAAATTTTAATTTATTTTTTAAATAGTAAAAGAATATGATACTCAATTAAAAATACTTCCATTACATCACTAACACATGTTACAAAATTTTTGAATTAGTAAAATTCCAAAACTAACCCATAGTTTTTTTTTTTATAATCTAAACATTGCATTTTCATTGAAAAGTGTTTATTTTATAACATCATAGTCTAATTGTGCTATGTTTTTGTTTTTTTTTTATATATATTTTTGAGAATATTTTCTCGAAATTTGTCGAGATATTGTTAGGTCTACAGATTTGAGTGATTAATTTTGTATAATCCATTTCTACATTCAGAAATGCAATTTAAACAACAAAAAAAATGTGATTTTGTGCGTATTTATGTCGCTGGATTTGACAAGGAGGGCAAAACTGTAGAACAGTTAGACAACACCTTTTATAACCATTGGACTCAATTTTGGATATTTTGACTCCAGATATAACTTTAAATTCACATCTAAAATAAAGTGCAATAAAATGTTCATAAAATGTGCTTAATTTCACAAAGATTATGTTGAAGATGCTATTAAGGATTGTGTTAAAGATTCAACTGAGCACTCTCTATTACAAAAATGCTTTTTTTGTGGTGGTTATACTCATGATAAGCGTTGAAGGGTTTCCATTAAAGGTGCTTACAAGGGTAGCTTTTAACAAATTGTTGTTGTAACTCCTTTGTTGGAGATATTTCTATTTTTGACTCACTATTCAATATTAGTTAACTAGAGCTAGTTCTATTTTAGACTTTGTATTTTAGACCATCACTATTATGCATGCATTCCTAAATAAAAACTCACTGCTTGTTCGTTTTTCTTAATTATGCAATGTTCTTTCCTATATGTGATTAGCTCATTGGAGTAGTGTGAATATATTTTCTCATTCTTCCATATTGAATCTCTCATCCTTTTCTTGATAAGATTTGTTTGTACATGCTTTAGCCAGTTCTCTTGTGTATCTTTCGATGAAACATTGACATGGTATCAAATATGAGCTACTTGGGGCAAACCAGAGAAGCCAAAGAAGAGGGAAATCAAAGTTTCGGGGAGCATAATCTGTGTATCTAACAATGTCGCACCCTCTCCCTGTCGAAAGGTGTGACACTGTCACACTTTAGCCTTACACAGGGTGCAGAAATGTCAGTCTGTGGACTTCACATAAGGTGTGCCCATGTCATAGTGTGGTCTTCTAATAGGGTGTGATAGTGTCGCTCCGTGTCCTTTAGATAGGGTGCGACACTTTTCAAAAATTGACTTTTTGCAATGATTTCTCAGGATTTTTCACTTGCAAATTGAGGTTAATTTTTCAGGGTTTTCAGAACCAATAAGAGGGATGGATACAACATAAATTCTTCGGTCCAATTTTGTGATAATTCTCACACCGTACAATTATTTTGAATGGAAGATGACGACCAAATTCCAACTCAAAAGGAAAGGATTGTACAATTTGACGACGACGACATAAACAAAACCTACATCAACGATTGAGAAGACCAAATGGGAGAACTGTAAGGATGAGGCTACAATACTTATTCTTGAATTAATTTCAACTGATTTATGGTTTCATGTTGCTGCATGAAAGACTCCAAACGAGATCTAGACCACCTTGGAAGGTTTCTTGGGAAATCAGGATGAGATGAGTGGTCATATGCTTGAGGTAGAGTTGAATACCTTGGATCCTAATAGTTTTGATAATATACACGATTTTTTTACCAATTTTAAATATTTGATATTGAGCTTGGAATCTTGTGGTTTTGATAAGTCTAAACAAGCAGACCAACTTATTCTAACAATCTTGTCTAAGCCAGGACCAGAATATGCTGTCTATGTCTGCACTTTCCATTCTAGTAGATATGTTTTGGGATCAAAGTGGAAGATGCCTACCATGGAGAAGTTTGTTGATTCTCTCACACATGAGCAGACAAAAATCATTCAGATGGGTCTAATTAAGGAACCAAAGCACATGCACTCGCCATGCAAGATGGAAAAGGGTCATCCAATAAAAAAATCCAAACAAAAAGGAAAGGAGAAACAAAAAGAAAACGAGGGATATTCCAAACCCTTCAAGGATTCTTTAGGTTCCAAAGGCTCTTCAAATTCCAAAAGAAATAAGAAGAAGGGAAAATAGTGCACTTATTGCAATAAACCATATCATGAAGAAAACAAATGCATGGAGAAGCAAATCGATATTATGGCATACGTACTTCAGAAGAACAACCTTGGAAACTTCATTCATGAAGGAGCCAAGAAGAAGAAAGAATAAGATCATGCATCTAAGAAAGGTAATCATCATGCGCTGGTTACAATTAATTCCTCATTCGATTCATGGATTATAGATTCTGGTGCATCACATCTTATGGCTTCCAAAGAGGAAGTCTTTATTTATTTGAGTTCATGATCAATACCCCCTATTTCATGGGGGATGATACTCTAGTAGCAATAGTAGGAGAAAGAATAGTGGAATTCCCTAATGACAGTTTTGAGAATGTTTTACATGTTCCAAAGATTTCTAGAAATTTGCTCTCAGTTTATCAGATCAATCAAACAGGTAAAAATGTTGAATTTACATTAGATTCAGTTTTTGTACTTGATATGCATGAGAATTCCATTATTGCAATTGGCGAGGTAGATCACAAATCAAGGTTGTATAAATTCACTACGTTTTCTGACCATGACTCCTCTTTACTACTTACACATGTTGATGATAGTAGTAGAGTATGTCATGACAGATTTGGTGATTTAAACTTTAGGTACATGCAACAACTTGCCAAGAAGGGAATGATCAAAGGCTTGCTAGACATTCACTTTTCTGAAGGGGTTTGTGAAGGATGCATTTTTGGAAAGCATCCTGAAGAGAAGTTTGAGAAGGGGAAGGCATGGAGAGCCTCCTCTTCCTTGTATCTTGTTCATAGTGATCTCATGGGTCCATTTCCACAACTGTCTATCAACAAAGAAAGGTATGTACTCACATTTATTGATGATTACTCATGCTATACTTCGGTTTATGTTTCATGTGAGGTCTCTTCCTTCCAAGATTTGGGTTGAGTCACTTAACTATGCTTCTTACATACAAAACATATCTCCTCATATATTTGTTGAGGACATGACACCTTTTTAGGCTTGGACAGGTGAGAAACTAGATGTCACACACTTCCGCATCTTTGGCTCTCGTGCATGAGCCCATATTCCTTCTTAAAAGAGGAAATCATTATATCCATAGAGCACACCTTGCATCTTTGTGGGATATCCAGATGATGTGAATGGGTACATGTTGGTTTATCCCTCTATAGACCAACTCATCATTGAGCACAGTGTTCAGTTTGAGGAGAGTCCTTTGCATGCACCACCAGTGAAACATGCAGATACTCTTATGCTTCCATTAGTTCTAGACACTAGAGATGATGATTCCATACACTTAGATGCTACATATTCAGAATCAGATTCAAAGGATTATGTACATGGATTAGAGTAGGTAGTACAACTAGATGAGGAGCCAATGCCAGATCTTTAGAAGATTCCCAAGTTGGCACAATCCACACTTTAGGCATCAAGTGTCCTTGCAAGGGATCCATTGGATTAGAGGAGGACTCGATCTTAGCATGAGGAGCCTTCTCATATACCTTTAGCTTTTGAACCAAAGATTCTCATGCATTTCTATATGGTTCAATCTTCTGATCCATAGATCTATAGTGAGGCCGTGGGAAATCCATTATGGTAAGCATCCATGCAGGAGGAGTATGACTCACTTCTAGAGAATCAGACTTGGGATCTGATTCCACTTCTACCAGGGAGGAAACTTATGATATGAAAATGGGTCTATGGTAACAAGAGAGCAACATATGGTCTGGTGAGTAGGTATAAGGCCAGATTAGTTGCACAAGGATTTTAGCAGATTCATGGGATAAATTATGATGAGACCTTTTCCCTTGTAGCAAATATGGACTCCATTCATTTGGTTCTATTCATTGCAACAACCAAAGGATGGGAAGTTCACCAGATGGATGTGAAGAATGATTTTCTTCACGATGATCTTTCAGAGGAGATCTACATGGAGCAACCACCGAGGTTCATTCATAACTCATTGTTATAGAAATATTTGCCTCACCCTAAGCAAATTTGCCCAGAAGGACTTTTTCCATTTTCCTATGCAGACTTGAAGTTCCTTTTTGCAATTCCCAGAGATAAAAATAAAAATTTTCCACATATACGTGCCCTAACTATTATACAACATGCGTATATGCAGGTTGCACCATTACAACCCACGTACATTGGGTTTTGTGCCCAAACTTAAAAATGGTGTCGGGTTTCCATGTCACGTCACGAGATCCATGATCCGTGACCTTCCATATACTGGAAATGTTCCAACTTGGCCCTTTAGTTCCATTTGAGGGCTATAAATGGGCCATATCCAAGCTATAGAAAAGAGGAGAAGAATTCAACTTTGAGAGCAAAGTTACTCTGCAGAAATTATTCACTTCATATTGAGTCTGCATCCCTTTATCCTTTTAAGTTTGAACACATTGTTCAACCCCCAAGCTCTTCTCTACTTGATTGAGAACCTCATTGTCTCTCTTATATGATATTGCCTTTGGTGGAGGATTGAAGTGGTGGAGGCCTAGCTGGAAGGGACTTAGTTTCTCGGTTCCGAACCATGTCAACATAGAAGTTCGTCATTCATACACTTATGCTGATTACATTTTAATAGAAATACTCTTTTCTCGTCCAATTAATGTCTTGCAAATATTTGAATTGTTATTCCATGGGAATATTTTTTATGAATATTGATGAATTATGCTATTGAATGTGCTAACTTTATATATTATCACCATATGCTTGCGTATATTGGTTGTTGAGGACAAGTTGCAGAGGTATTTCTTTGAGTCAAGTAGTCAACGATGGACTTCATCGAACGTCTGGATGAGGTAGTCTCTTTATTTTGTCTTGTTAGCATATTTTCTTATATACAATACTTGAGATTAGAGTTGATTTTTGTAGTCATTTCTGTCTGTTGTGGTTTACCCCATTCCATAGAGAGATTTTCCTCGTAACAGAATTGGCGACCATAATGGGGAAAGAATCTTATTTTCTGGGTTTGGAGTGTTTTTCTCCTTTGATTGCTCTCATTTATATTTAGTTTCTTGTCGTCTGATTGCTTGACAACCTCTGTTCATTTTGAGTTTGATTTTCTTATCCTTATCCTTAACCTGACAATGTTTTAATAAATATACACAGATTTTTACCTAACAATCATGTACATACACGTGCTGTCCTTCTGCAAGAGCCGCATATTATATGTGGTTTTGTCCTGAACAATTGTGTACATTTTTCTTGTGTTCTTGGTTGCTAAGATTGATGTTTGCTGGGTAAGTTTTGATGGTTGTCGAGTCTTCTTAGGTCTCTGTTATGACCGTTAAGTTCATGCAGAGTGATAGGGAACCTTTCTTTGGTTGAATTTTCGGGAGGTTCCTTTCTCATCATCCTTTTCATTGATTGTCCTTGCATCTTGGGCTGGGTGTTTGATTCTTGATATCCTACTTGGTTTGTCTCTGATTGCTTCTAGTAGAATCTTTATATCAAGATGACGTTCAGTCCTTGCATTTTCATTCTTTTATATTGAAAATACAAAAATAGTAAACATTTTTCATTGTTGGCATTTGATTTTTTGGGTTCTTATCATTGATCTTAGTACAGGTACGAAAAGATTGCATCTTATTTTTAATTGAAAAATTAAATTGAAAATTGCATTTTGAAAAGCTTATCATTTATTTGGAATTGAAGTTAAGACTTTGCATTTTATATATATTCATTTGTTTCACTTGCTGAGTCATAACATCATCAGTTTCACTACCGCACCCTTTTGAGTAATCAAGGCCACTAAAAGTAACGCTGATAATTTAAAATTGATTAGAAACAATTTTATTTTCTAGGGTGCACAAACTATCTTAGGATTTAGAGCCTTGGAATATGATTTTGTGAGTAAAATTCTCCAAGGATATTGAATCAAAATATATGTCTGACTAAGGGAGTGGTGAAATCCATTGTATAATTGGTGATATCAGGAGGATCCGCTTACACTAGAGTTAAGCATGAGGTCGGGTGAAGTTGGTTGAGGGGATATCCCCACAATACCTTCTTAGCATCAGATATATTTATGGATCTATTTGTATATGGGGATCTTGCTAGTACCTTTACCTCTGTGAGAGGCGGTGCTTTTGAGGTTTCGAGCTTTGTTACCCTACCCATACGGTGGACCTGACTTACGACTGTTTTCCTGCGCATCAGTTATATCGTGGTTTCTTAGTTTCTTGACATAGGTACCACATAGGTTAATTGCAGGGGTTATTCTGTAGGTACCCAAGGTCAAATAAGGGTTAGACACCACATAACCGTTATGGAGGATTAACTCTCTAAGGGGATTTGACCGACTGGTTGTTAATCCCATGAGGGCCCTTATAACTAATTTTGATACCTTCGATCATTTGCAGAGAGTATCAGGCCCCTCTTGGGTGAGGCATACCTAGTTTAGGGAGGGAGGCCCCTTTCAACCACTTTATCCTCTTTGTGTGCATATTGACCTTTTGTTTATTTTGGTGTGCTTTTTTATTATTAGTTGTTCTTAGGATTTTGTATTGTGTCATGATTTTTCATTGCTAGCGCTACCCAACCCATGGTCGTTTCCCATTCCATGGGGATGGATCCTTTTGTATTTTCGATTGGTACACCGAATAATGATACTCAACCAATACCTTGGGCCTCTAATAATTTTTCTCATGGTATGTCAGACATGTCTTCGCACTTGCCATC
The DNA here is from genome assembly GCA_000966675.3 of Picea glauca. Classification (NCBI taxonomy): domain Eukaryota; kingdom Viridiplantae; phylum Streptophyta; class Pinopsida; order Pinales; family Pinaceae; genus Picea; species Picea glauca. The sequence goes on along the minus strand of JZKD02S0588841.1, from coordinate 6,053 downwards.
CTTTGTCTCATATCCTTATGTGAATCCTAGTTTTGGGTCTGGAGGCATGATGCCTCCTTATTCTCCCTTTTTTGTTTGATGGGAGTCATATCACTCAATAGACTCTCATAGTGGGAGGTTGGAATCTCCCTTCTTATGGATTCAATCCTAGCTTCACTTTTCCAGGAGAAAGTGCTAAAATGGGAGGTCATTCTACTTATTACATTCCATCCATCTATCCTTCTTCCGTTATGCCGGTTCCTACAGACACTTTTACCATGGCAGAACTTCATTTGTCCTTTGGTGTTTCATCCGGGGGTAGTCATTTTTATAGTATGGGAAACCCCCTTCATGAAGATCCTTCGTCTGGGGGAAACATATATCCTCACCTGAGTAACCCTTGTCATGTCACTTTCTCTTCGTAAGAGGATTCGTCGGTAATGATTCCCTTACAACCTTTTATGAATCAGTATGGAGGAGGATACTATCTTGCTGGATAGGGCCATGGTGTATACCAGAACCCTTCCTGGCCTGTAATTTCTCAAAACCTGTCTCTCCCGGAACCTTGGTCTCAAATGCTGCAACCAACCTCCACCACCGGTCTAGTCGCTGCAAGTCATACTGGCATTATATCACCAACCTCTGCTAGTCATGTTGGATATTGGTCAACAACCTCTACAAGTCATGTTGAAGACATGCAACCAACCACTGCAATTCAAGATGGGGGCATAACTCTAGTAATTGCTAGTCACACTACACAAACATCACCAACATCTTCTATTCATGTTGGGAATTCATCACCAATCTCTTCTAGTCATGTTGGGGATTCATCATCAACCTCTGCTAGTGATGTTGAAGGTTTGTCACCAACCTTTTCTAGTCATGTTGGGCATTCATCACCAACCTCTGCAAGGCATGTTGGAGATTTTCTACTAGCCTTTGCAAGTCATGCTGGGAGCATGTCACCAACCAATGCAAGTCATGCTGAGGGAATTCATACGATTGAGAAGCCTAGACGTGTAAGACGTAAGCCCAAGTTCCTTTGTATGCTTTGCAAAGGAGATCACCTTACTCATTTTTCCCCTGCTACTACTGTGGTACAAGAAGAGTGGTCCTTTCCTGGGGGCCCTTTGGGTTCTAAGTCATATTTGGTTTCCCAACCTTATTTGGTTGAAACAACGGTCATGTTGATGCAATCTTCGACTGAGACCACTCCCATTTTTGGGGGTGATGCATCTCTTGACCTTGTTTTCTCGCATCCTGTTCAACCAACGGTTGTGTCGATGAAATATCCAACCGAAACCACTCCTATTTTTGGGGGTGATGCATCTATTGACCTTTTTGTCTCGCATCCTATTCAACCAACAGTTGAAAAAGTGGTCATGTTGATGCAATCTTTGACTGATCCCACTCTTCTCTTGGAGAGTGACAAGCATAAAGAAGTGACATTGCCGATGCAATCTTCGATCAATCCCACTCTTCTTTTGAAGGGTGATGCAAACTTTGACCATGTCCTTAGCATTTCTAGTCCTGTACTTTATGAACAAGGGAGCATTATACTCTCTCCAAGAATGCTCCCTCCAATTTCTAGGGTGGTTTCCTTTGATTGGAATGATATTGTAGAGCCTTGACTTCCTTCTTATACACCCTTCCAGATAAGGGACATTCTTCGATATATTGTAGATAGGGTAAATTCTACAAGTATGTTATCCTCATCGACTTGGAAATATTTGGGTTTTACCAAGCTTGTGTCAGCTATCTGTGAGTTGCTGACTTTTGAAAGAAGTCTTGCATGGTAGCCTTGGCCTCCCCCATTATATGCTGCTTAGAACAACATCCTCCGAGTCTTGTTTAAGCTCTTTTCTGACTCTCTCAAAAAGAGAAAATATTTCCGAGTGAACTTTTTTCTTTCACACTCCTAAATTGGATTTGAAAGGACATCTATATGGTGTAAGTTTACCCCTTTTTCAAACCAAGTAGACTAAATTTATGAAAAAAGACATTTTTTGGCGTTAAGTTGTAATTGCATCTCATTCTCTTACTTGCAGTATTGAGTCTATTGTCAATTCTCGCTTTTGCATTATAATCCTATCACCTCAAAATTTTGCATCATCAGCCAAACAGAGCCTTGTTTATATCCTTTGCGGATTGACACCCTATACCGAAGAAGAAACATTCCCCCGAGTGTCCATATCTTGCATGCACCGCCTTGCATTGAGCATAGGTATGTTCCACTGCTGGAACTAGTTTCTTACTTGTGACACTCATTTCCTCCCCTATATCATAGCATTCATTTGACTATGAAAAAACAAAAAAAACACATGTGGGAAAAGAATATTATCTTTTATTGGCAACAATCCTGTCGTCTTTGAACATAGCACATTTTTTTTTGAGTCCACTTGTCATCAAAATTTTTGGTTTAGCATGACCTTAGGAAGATGAGCTCATTACTCAGAGTTTATGCTCCTGAATGGTTAGTCTTCCAGTCCCTATGGAGAGTTTGATTGGTGCCTCCTGCATCACAAAGTTTCATCATTAGGTCTATGGTGCCAGAGTCTTCCATATGTCTCATGATATTGTTCAAAGGATGTATATCAACATGTGTTGGCCATTCCTCTGAACTCTTGACTTTGCATGTCGTCCATACCCTCAGTGTGTCTCAGAGATACATGAAGCTGTAGTCCTACCATGCACCCTGGTCCTACTTTCATCATCGGTAGGTAACCTTGAAACCAACAATCGACATTTCATCATTGGTCACTAACTGAGGGGTTTCCCTTGTGTTCGACGACAAGAAATATATTCACACATTGGGATTCGTACAATGTATTGGATGCCATTAGCCTTATTTGTGGTTTCCTCATCTTTATTAGAAATTTTCCTTATTGGATGCTATTCAAAGGGTCTTTTTAGTGTACCGCTTGCATCTGGAACATGTGAAACACACACAGGGTCATTGGTTCGTGAACATGTTCTTCGTTTGATTTCCTCCAAATCATCAAGCTCCTGCTTTGTACCTTGTGCTGAATGATGAGAGATGCCTCAATGCTCTCCTTTTAGTGGGTCTCCTTCCATTGACTTTAGCCCATGTATTTTGGAAATGATACCTAGAGTCCTATGAGTACCTAGAGGCTTGCAGTGATTGTGGAAGGTTCTCCCACCATCAACAATTGGGAATACATCAATGTCTCCTGATTGATGGATTCTTCAAGTGTTCTACCTCAACACACTTATTCACACTTGTAAGAATGTACTCGGTGCCTTGATACCTACTTTCATTATCGATAGGCTGTCTCACATTTGTTAACAATATACCTTAATGACCGATAATCAAACCAAGTCTCATTGTGTTTGACCTCAACTCCTTTATTCACACGATGTAGACTTGCACCTTTGGAGGATCACGTAGAATACTTGAAGACATCAATTCATAGTCACATCTTTTCTGAGTTTTTTCTATATTTCATTGGACCAGTACCTATGTGACTTCAATGATCATGGGAGATCAGATTGTACTCCATTGTATACAGATATCTTCATATTGATTTTGAGATTGGTTTTACTGGGCCTTGTTTGTAACTATGAAAAGATTTGGCATGTAGCCAAATTTGTATTTCCTATTCATGGCCATGAACATATGTTTGGTATATTTTCACATGGATCTGCAGTGTAATTCAAATTGGCAGCCATGTGCGCAAAGTCAGTACATATTGTAATATTCTCATGAGAAACTAGTTCTTCCAGTTGGGTCTCCATTACTCCACTAAGAACTTATGGGTATTATAATGTATTTCAGCCATCTAAGATACTCCTCTGACCTCACACATTAGGGGGAATCAAAGTATTATAATGTATTTCGACCATCGTAGAGAGTATCACCAAGAACAACTGACATAAGGATGGATGATGTGGAAGGTAAAAAGAACAACATATGGTCAAATTAGGCTTAAACTTCCCTTGAACATATAGAATGACACAAAGGTGACTTGTAATCAAGACTCAAGAGCTAGAAAAATATACTGTAACAACGCAAGAGGCATTGAAACACTCTCCGTAATGATTGGAAGAGTAACTAGATGGAGGAGTATCTCCAACCCATATTACTGGGACGACTCCTAGGAAATATACAACCAAACTGTAATATGATGACTCAAACAGGTTCCATGTTCAAGGGAGACTTGAATGACGTTTCTATTTCAGAAATAAATCAATGGTGAAAAACCCCAACCCTTTTTTTTATATTTTTTTTTAGTATCTCCTTCATGTTTTAACGAGCACGAAAGAGAGATAAAAGTATGCTCGCTAGTGTTTTTTTCATTTAGTTTTAACAATACAAAAAAGAGTTAAAAGCATATTCATGATGTTGTCTTTTTCATTTATTTTAATGAGTCTAAAAAACAGGTAAAAGTGTACCAGAAAGTGTCTTTTTTGTGTTCTTTTACAAGTCTGAAAAAGAGATAAAAGTGTACTCAGTAGTGTCTTCTTCACGTCTTTTAATGAGTCCAAAAAAAGAGATAAAAGTGTACTCATATGGAGAGAACGAGTGGATTAAAAACACGCTCCTATGTTCCAAACACATGGAACTTACCTAAGAAAAATAAATGCAATTGGTACTAGCAAGTGAGATCCGCTCTTAGAAACTATTCTCTCCATGGGTAGGTGGATGAAAAGTGGAGGCTAAATAATGCAAAAGGTAAATGGTCAAGGGCTACTGCAAATAGTGGTAAGTGGGATATGGGAAAACAACAGTGTAATGGTGGAATGTATGATGCAAGAAACAAATGCATAGAATACCATTAAGCAAGATAAAAATTTCCAGAACCCCCATGGGATATGACTAGAATATAAATGAAGAGAGGAAAATGAATCTCAACGTCAAGTCATCATGAGACTGCAAGAGGGTTCCCGGTCCTAAAGGAAATCACAACATGGACACTGAATGGAAATATGGGTGCTAACTAGGGTTCCCATGGAGGGTAGGCACTACCAAACAAGTTACAATGTGAAAAAATGGAGTGGATAATGTCGCAACCTAATGAGATCAAACCTAAGGCATGTGACGGAAAAATGGACGATTAATAATGAAAATCATGGATGCAGGGAAAAACCTATCCCTATATGCCATTTTAAGAACACATACCTAAGGTTTAGTGGAAGTCACCATTTCCATAGAAAAATCCCTATTATCTTGTCAACATAGATAAACTATATTCCAAGGTCAAAAGGCATAGTGAAATCACAAAAAAGGAAAATATTTTTGGATTTACTGGATATGATATATGCAAAATAAAAACACTCACACCTATGTACAAGGCACTATGAATCCTGAAAATTTACAAAAAATAGATCCTATTGCTAGGCTCATGCCAAGGATATTGATCATAATCAATGAACTTGTGAGCCAATGTTGGCACCACATGACTTAGCATACTAGGGCCATGCCGCATAGGAATGAATTTATGCATATGAAGATATTAATATTGAGTGGTTTCATGAGCTAGGGTATCTCCTTAATGATTCCCATAAAGATATAGAGGATACACGAAACATAAATCTTCAGTATAATGGGAAGCAAAGAATTCAGTGGCAAGTTTCAAAAAATATAACTGAGGTGGAAAAGGGTTAAGACTAGGGGTTTCACTGGATGCCCCAACAAATGCCTCCAATCTCAGATATAGAATCATCATTCTAACTCTCATTGATTTTGAATCAGGACAATACAGTTGATGCATCACCTCATCCTTGGGCTCAACTATGGAATCCATGACATCTAGGATGGCCCCTTCTAAAGACATCTCATAATTAAGGAATTCATGTGAACTCAGAGAGTCAACAACCAATTTGGTTGGAGCAATTTGATCACACTCCATATGAGGATGGATTAGTTGACCAATATGAATGGATGTTGATGGGTGTTGTTGGGAAAAATACACTACGGACTAGCAAACTAGGGTCAGATTTGCATGCAGATTTTGACCGTAAAGAAATTACTTTTTAACCTACCACCCAAAACTTAAACCCCTATTTCACAATACATGCATGGAAAGGAACTACTAACCTTTTTACTGATGTTT
>JZKD02S0588819.1:0-10209 GCA_000966675.3 Picea glauca | reverse complement strand
AAAAAAAAATGGTATCAATAAGACTACCTATTTGAACACAAAATCCCAAGAGATAGAGATAACAGCTGGCACATTCACAGGGGGAGAAAAGTAATAAAAGTTTAACTCTTTGTCATTGATGTCAAAGGGGAAGAAAAACAATAAAAAAAATGGTATCGGTATTTGGTTCAATCCTCCAACTTGAAAATGAGATTAGTGATAGGGGGAGCAAAAATATTTGTTTTACATATATGTTGCCCTTAATGTCAAAGGGAGAGATTGTTGGCATTATTGATTGTGTGTTGTCATTGATGGAAGCATGAGTCAAACATATACAGTAATCAAAGAAAAAGGAATATCACCTTGGGGAAGAAACAATTCGTGATCATTGTTGATCACGATAGGATTGACAATGATCCTATGTTCCTAAAGCTCAAGAAAAGTAACATGCAGAGAATCTATGTATAGAGTAATGAAGCACAAGGAATTAATAGCTCAAGAGGGTTAACGACTAAATATTAGTGCATAAAAGAATGTACAAATAGTTATTAAAATCTCAAGAGAAATAGTAATGAACAAATAAAAAAGAAGAGCATTGAACACCCTCATAAATGTGAGGAAACACAATTATAGTCGGTCGAAATCTCAACCATTGATCGAAACCAAGTGGAAGGATAACATAAGTTTCAACACTTCACCACTTCGACGATTAATGGAGACAAGGAAGAATCCAAGAAATCTCGAAGTCATGAAATAAATGCCAACCATCAATCAGGAAGGAGCTTCAAATGAGTTCTCAACTATTAGATCAAAATTTAATTTAGAATTCAATGTTGACTGTCGATATGGAATGGAAATGTTGAACCGTCAAATCATACTAAAGGAAAGAAGGTGGTCATCTTTGATGCTGACCACTCCGATGATAAGAAGTTTAGATAAACCAAGAATGCCTGAAGGTTGGAGCCCTGAAGTCTAGAAGTAAATGAGGGCCATCATATCTGGGCAATGCATGGTGACCATTGATGAGGATAGGTGAGTTCAATGGTGGTCAACTCTGATGCTAACCACTTTGGCGGAAAGAAGTATGAATCATGTAGGAATTCCCGAAGGTCGAAGCCCTAAAGTCACAAACTCTCGTCGACCGTTGGATCAAAGGAAGAGTTGGGAAATCATGTCAACCATTGATCGACATAAAGTGGAAGGATAGGGTAAGACTTTAAATCCTGAAGTCTGAAAGTAATTCTAATTGTTGATCCATTTCAAGACCATTTTAGACCCTTGGATGAAGTAGTGGAAGGATAGGATAAGCGAGGCCAAAGGAACGAAGTCCCGAAGTAAGCAGAGGTCGTTGGATCAAGACAAGGAAAGATCAAATGGTGGAAAAACATATTCAACACTTCGACGATGATAGAAGGTTGATATAAAAGTGAAAAACTCCCGTATCCACGAAGTACCGATGTCATGAAGTGAAAAGCCATGATCTAGGAGGTAGACATGTGGTAGGAGACAAATATGACATGTGGCCCAATCAGGTGGTAACAAATGTCAAGGTCAATGTGGCACATAAGGACCTTGAAAGTCATGAATCAGGGTGACATGTGGCACATAGAATTAGGGTCCATGTCATCTTGAGTGACGTCAAAAAGCCACGTCACTTTGGAATGAATAACTTCGGAGATATCCGACCTTCTGTTATCATCTAATGATCGAAGGCCAAAATCATGAAGTAACGTTAATCATTGATCTAATTCGGTAGCATTCTCGATCGTTGATCAAACATAGTGGAAGAATATAGTAAGAATGAGGTGTTAATCGAAAGCAAGAGGTCATCGTCATTTTATGACTTATTCGGTAGGTAAACATTTGGAGGAATTGAACTACTTCAGAGTTCTAGTAACCCGGATTCCTGGAGTCATGAATCTCCAAAGTTTCGGAGTAGATGACAACCATCCACCTCAATTGAATATTAATTCATAGTCATTGATCATCTAAAATACAAAGTTCAACGAATGCGCAAGGAATAGACCAGGCCATCAATATGAGAACTTTGGGAGCAATGCTAGCCATTGGATTAGCCAGCATGAGATGTAACCACAAGGTAAAAAATCCAGAAGAATACAAGGATTGCAAAGTCCGAAATCCCGAAGGTCGAAGTACCAGAGAACCTAGCTCCAACACCGATCACATGATAAGGTAAAAAAGATAATAAAGAACGTAAAGGGTTTAGAAGTAAATATGCCCTTGTACATTTGAATACAGTCTCATGTAGAAGAATAAGGGTGGAAGGAGAAAAGCGCTAATAGAACAACGTTTGAAATAGCTAAGCCCATGGTTTTGAGCCCACGGTCACAAAGGGAAGTGGGTTGAAGAAAGCGCCTTTGAAGAATTTGATTTCTATGAATAGTTAGGGGCATGTGAAGTAATTTGACGAGATTAACACCATAACATTACAAAGAGCTAGTAAAAGATCGAATATGATCTGTTGAAGAACTAGGGATGCGGCATAAGCATGGTAACATTATAAGGAGTCGATCCATATATGTGATCAACTCAAGTAGACGAAATTCGAATCAAGGTTAATCTTCTAATCAATAAAGAAACTTACATGATAAATTAATGAATAAAAGGAGAATATTATCTATGTTAAATTAAATGAAGAGATGCAATGGTTCATGTCAAAAGACACAATGGTTCAATCATATAACTATTGAAATACTATATAAACCAGAAGTAGTGGTGAATCTTAGGGTGTCTTNAAAAAAAAATGGTATCAATAAGACTACCTATTTGAACACAAAATCCCAAGAGATAGAGATAACAGCTGGCACATTCACAGGGGGAGAAAAGTAATAAAAGTTTAACTCTTTGTCATTGATGTCAAAGGGGAAGAAAAACAATAAAAAAAATGGTATCGGTATTTGGTTCAATCCTCCAACTTGAAAATGAGATTAGTGATAGGGGGAGCAAAAATATTTGTTTTACATATATGTTGCCCTTAATGTCAAAGGGAGAGATTGTTGGCATTATTGATTGTGTGTTGTCATTGATGGAAGCATGAGTCAAACATATACAGTAATCAAAGAAAAAGGAATATCACCTTGGGGAAGAAACAATTCGTGATCATTGTTGATCACGATAGGATTGACAATGATCCTATGTTCCTAAAGCTCAAGAAAAGTAACATGCAGAGAATCTATGTATAGAGTAATGAAGCACAAGGAATTAATAGCTCAAGAGGGTTAACGACTAAATATTAGTGCATAAAAGAATGTACAAATAGTTATTAAAATCTCAAGAGAAATAGTAATGAACAAATAAAAAAGAAGAGCATTGAACACCCTCATAAATGTGAGGAAACACAATTATAGTCGGTCGAAATCTCAACCATTGATCGAAACCAAGTGGAAGGATAACATAAGTTTCAACACTTCACCACTTCGACGATTAATGGAGACAAGGAAGAATCCAAGAAATCTCGAAGTCATGAAATAAATGCCAACCATCAATCAGGAAGGAGCTTCAAATGAGTTCTCAACTATTAGATCAAAATTTAATTTAGAATTCAATGTTGACTGTCGATATGGAATGGAAATGTTGAACCGTCAAATCATACTAAAGGAAAGAAGGTGGTCATCTTTGATGCTGACCACTCCGATGATAAGAAGTTTAGATAAACCAAGAATGCCTGAAGGTTGGAGCCCTGAAGTCTAGAAGTAAATGAGGGCCATCATATCTGGGCAATGCATGGTGACCATTGATGAGGATAGGTGAGTTCAATGGTGGTCAACTCTGATGCTAACCACTTTGGCGGAAAGAAGTATGAATCATGTAGGAATTCCCGAAGGTCGAAGCCCTAAAGTCACAAACTCTCGTCGACCGTTGGATCAAAGGAAGAGTTGGGAAATCATGTCAACCATTGATCGACATAAAGTGGAAGGATAGGGTAAGACTTTAAATCCTGAAGTCTGAAAGTAATTCTAATTGTTGATCCATTTCAAGACCATTTTAGACCCTTGGATGAAGTAGTGGAAGGATAGGATAAGCGAGGCCAAAGGAACGAAGTCCCGAAGTAAGCAGAGGTCGTTGGATCAAGACAAGGAAAGATCAAATGGTGGAAAAACATATTCAACACTTCGACGATGATAGAAGGTTGATATAAAAGTGAAAAACTCCCGTATCCACGAAGTACCGATGTCATGAAGTGAAAAGCCATGATCTAGGAGGTAGACATGTGGTAGGAGACAAATATGACATGTGGCCCAATCAGGTGGTAACAAATGTCAAGGTCAATGTGGCACATAAGGACCTTGAAAGTCATGAATCAGGGTGACATGTGGCACATAGAATTAGGGTCCATGTCATCTTGAGTGACGTCAGCAAGCCACGTCACTTTGGAATGAATAACTTCGGGGATATCTGACCTTCTATTATCAGCTAATCATCGAAGGCCGAAATCATGAAGTAACGTTAATCATTGATCTAATTCGGTAGCATTCTCGATCGTTGATCAAACATAGTGGAAGAATAGAGTAAGCATGAGGTGTTAATCGAAAGCAAGAGGTCACCATCATTTTATGACTTATTCGGTAGGTAAACATTTGGAGGAATTGAACTACTTCAGAGTTCTAGTAACCCGGATTCCCAGAGTCATGAATCTCCAAAGTTTCGGAGTAGATGACAACCATCCACCTCAATTTAATATTAATTCATAGTCGTTGATCATCTAAAATGCAAAGTTCAACGAATGCGCAAGGAATAGACTAGGCCATCAATATGAGAACTTTGGGAGCAATGCTAGCCATTGGATTAGCCAGCATGAGATGCAACCACAAGGTAAAAAATTCGGAAGAATACAAGGATTGCAAAGTCCGAAATCCCAAAGGTCGAAGTACCAGAGAACCTAGCTCCAACACCGGTCACATGATAAGGTAAAAAAGATAATAAGGAGCGTAAAGGGTTTAGAAGTAAATACGCCCTTGTACATTTGAATACAGTCTCATGTAGAAGAATAAGGGTGGAAGGAGAAAAGCGCTAATAGAACAATGTTTGAAATAGCTAAGCCCGTGGTTTTGAGCCCACAGTCACAAAGGGAAGTGGGTTGAAGAAAGCGCCTTTGCAGAATTTGATTTCTATGAATAGTTAGGGGCATGTGAAGTAATTTGACGAGATTAACACCATAACATTACAAAGAGCTAGTAAAATATAGAATATGATCTGTTGAAGAACTAGGGATGCAGCATAAGCATGGTAACATTATAAAGAGTCGATCCATATATGTGATCAACTCAAGTAGATGAAATTCGAATCAAGGTTAATCTTCTAATCAATAAAGAAACTTACACGATAAATTAATGAATAAAAGGAGAATATTATCTATGTTAAATTAAATGAAGAGATGCAATGGTTCATGTGAAAAGACACAATGGTTCAATCATATAGCTATTGAAATACTATATAAACCAGAAGTAGTGGTGAATCTTAGGGTGTCTTGGTGGATTAAATATATAGGGTGTCTCGGTGGATTATATATATATATAATGGATTGAATGGAAGTTCATTCTATCAAGTTGGTGTCTGTTTACAAGCTGAGTCTTGTTATGAGGGTTGGATTCCTCACATATCAGTTGGATCTGAGATCAACAAGCCGGGTCTTGTTATGGGGGTTGGATTCCTCATTTCTCAGTTGGATCCGAGAACTACAAGTTTGGTCTTGTATAAGAGAGTTGGATCTCTCATATTCAATTGATGTTGAATATATTAAAGGATTGGTTTTATTTGTATTCATTCAAGTTAAATAAATAAAAGAAAGATATGTTATCTACTTCATACATTTTGTGTTACATATGTTTGTGAATAATTAATTGAGTTGCATATATCTTATTCAATTAATTCAGTTAATCTATGAAAGTGTGAAAAGCAGTCAAAAGTTCTAGACACTGATTCACCCCCCCCTCTTAGTGTCAGTCTGTGTTTCAACAAACCATACCTCCTCAACAAATGAATGCACCCATGTAGTGATATGGAATTCCACAAATACATGTGTCTTTTGTAGTGGTTATTGATTAGGCAATTCTGTGATAGGAGAAGCACACAGGGTCTCCACTTAGTGAATCTAAGACATAACACCTGTGTTCATGGGATATTAAAGAATACCCCTAATTTCAATAGATATTGATAAATACTTCCCAAAATCCTTTTGTTGAACCCCCCTCCCAATTCATCTTTCCAATTAAAAAAAAAAAAAAAAAACTATTTTTACTAGATATCCCTTACTTTTACTAGATATCTCCTATTGTTACTAGACACCCCTTTTTATACCACCCAATACCTGTATACCCCCTTGTATCTCACATCCACCCCCAATGCCTACAATATATTGAATCTATTTTTCACAATTTAAAAACCCCCTTTATGAATGAACGTGACAAGATATTGGTCAACAAGGTGAAGCCCCAGTGGAGAAACATTGGTGTATTTCTATAATATTGATTTCCTTATGCTATTCACTCCTACAACCTATTGCTACAATCAATTATATCCTCAACCATGTGTATGGCCTTCATTGGTCTCTGATACAACAACATATAACTAGCTCTAATCAACCAATTCTCCCTCCATATATATGAACAATGGAATGGTTTAATGTATGCAATGTAGATAATTATTTTATCATTGACAATTTGAATGAGTCTGCACATTTAAAGACAAAGTGCATTGTTTATTCTATCACGACATAGTTGGCTTGCATATGTGGTTGGCTTATTGCACGGTAGGGATCTAATTAATTAAGTGGGATTGGTTAATGAGGAGCTATGTAAAACTAGAGTTTACTTATTTCATGTGGCATTTGAATTTCTTTGCATAAACAAAGGATTGCTCATTTAGTTGACATTCCAAGAATATATTTATTCACAACAACCTATATGTTTGTGTATGTTTAATAATGGATGGGAATTCTAGTGTAAGACAAAATAGATAATCCAAGCAAGTACCCAAGTCTTGAACCCAGAGCATTCAAGTCTAAATTGCGATTAAATAAGCCTAATCTTAGCCTTAATAGAGTAATAGGAAGAACCAAATATTAAATTCTACAAAGCATACTTGTTGGTGAAGCGAGTGGAATATAAGCCCCTCAATTAAAAATCATATGGTATTAGAGTAATTGAATCGATCGCAATGTTGTTGCTAGAACCTTGCATATATAACATCACTACTACATATGACCAAATTTGCCAAGATTTTTCATTGCTATTGCCACACATATCCATCGCACTTTCCACGAAGGAAAACAATATTTTTCGTGGAACTTTTTTCGTCGCTATATCCATGCATTCGTTATTCATGGAAACATTGATGAAATCAGGCCTCCATGTGTTATCATCCTAAAGAGAGGTATACCTTCTTGTGACAAAAAAATCCTGGCAATAATGACGAAAAAGCATGCCAGAGTAAAACCCCACCAATGTCTTGCAACGCAGATGCCATAGTTGTGACGAAAAAGTGTTTCAAGTAGCAACGAAAAATCGTCGCAATAGCGACGAAAAAGCGTTGCAAGTAGCAATGAAAAATCATTGCAATAGCGACGAAAAAGCATGGCAGAGTAAAAAAACCCATCAATGGCTTGCGACGCAGATGCCATACTTGCAATGAAAAAGAGTGGCAAGTAGAGACAAAAAAGCATGGCAATATCGACGAAAAAGCATGGCAGAGTAAAAACACCCATCAATAGCTTGCGACACAGATGCCATACTTGCGACGAACTTACGTCACTATTGCCATGCCTTCTGTAGGTTAAAAAAAAAATTCATAGTTTTCCCCTGCTTTCTAAGAAATCTCCTATGACATCCTTTTGTGTGGATAAGGAAACCTCGATTATGATTTTGAAACACAGTCCTATATGGGCCAAGAAGGGAGAAGACTATAATCTAAAGCACTCACTAGTCTCTAGACTTAATGGCTTATGTACACCACCAAACAATATTTGTAAGTGAATATATACTTCTTGGGCTTCTTTCTTGATGCCATTGATTATGATCCATATATTCTAAAGGGTTTTCCTTCCTAGGATTTATCATTGATTTGAATTTTCACATGTTATAGACGATGGCTTTAATTGGTTCATGTATAATGTAGGGCTCTTTATAAATCTATGTTTTCTTGCCCCCTTTCCAAAATAACATTTTTTAAATCATAATTTGCACATAAGATAAGCCCTAGAAACATGACGTCAACCTCTTGGTACAATGTTTTGGAACTTTAGGTAAATTTGTTGAGTTGGATATGAGTGTGCTAGGCATCCAAAGGCCAAGTGTATTCAATCCAAGCCTCTCCTCCATGATCCAAGATATCCCTCCTTCAAAACATGCCAAGTGTCTTCAATCACAACCAAACCCTAGCCCTAGGGTGACCTCAAGCCCTCAAAGGTGACGTTTTGGCCTCCAAAGACAAGTTGTTTGGATTGTAGGGGATAGGTGAGATCCTCCAAGGTGTCTATTAGGCCTCCAAAGGCATGTCATCATCATCCAGTGTGTGGGCCCTGGTATCCAACCTATGGGCTTCAAGCTCCAAGGAAGCCCAAACTAGGCTTGTTCTTCCAAATATGTTCACTAAACAAGGTCCTGCAAATACAATGAATACGACCTCCAAGGATATCAATTCAAATGAATCATGATGAGTAAACCAAATCAATAAAAGATCCATCTAAGCATGTATATAAAAAACTACCTCATCAAAATAAACAAGTGCTCAAAGATCCTATGCAATTTTCCAAGTTTAGGTATGGGAGGGTTGACAAGCGACCTATTTGGTGAATCGTACCTCAATTTTAGGAGTGTTTCCCAAGTGGACCCCTCTATAGGTCATGTATATGGAGTGACATGGATAAGGGAAATAATTTTGGGCATGGGGTTCATGAAATATAAGGGGTTGTAGTGTCTCATTTATGGGTGCCTTTGTAGAGGGTGTGTTGCACCTTCGTTTTCAATGCAACCTTTTTCCAAGACCATTTGTTGTCTTTAATTTATTAAGGTCCAAACACTTGGTACACCCTATGATTAATCAATTATCTCGGGGCTAGTACCAAAGTGTCACTTTAAGGGAGAAGTACACATGATGCCATGGGGGTATAGTCTATCTTGTAACACACCTTTTGTAAATCCCTCAACAAGTGGGACATTCATAATTATGTGTTTTCTTTTGAAGGTCTTTGATTTTATAGAAGAAGCATTTCATTGCTCTTAAGACCTCTTTAGGAGAGTATCTGGAAGGTTCATAATAGGATTTTATATTTTTCTATCTACCTTCCCTCTAGGCCTTCATCCCCTTCTTCCCATGAAATGATGAACAATCTCTTCTTAGGTCAATACACCCAACAATCCCAAAAGGTAAGGAGATGAAGGGATGAAGTATGGAAAGTGACAATTATGGACGGTAATGGCATGATGACTCATCAAGAGGACCTCCTAGTAGCACACCTATCCCTAAGGGTGACCCACTTACTAGGGAGCAATGTCAGCCACCAAAGTGAAACAAGGGAAAAAACATAATTTCCAAGCAAACACTACATAATCAAAAACAATTTAAGATACAACAAACTCAAATTCCTCAAATATTTAATTGAAAATCACCATAATACCTGACTTGTACCTCATGGAGCAAGACTCAATGTCTTCTGGAAGCCAACTGATGTGGTGGATACCCTCACGATGAACTTGGAACTATGGTGGTGAAGTAGATATTTGTTTGTGCAAGTGGACACTGTTGGTCAAGTTGTCTCTCAGTACTCCATGTCTGCAACTTGAGGGCCTCGAGACATCATCTCCTTAGTTATCCCTAGAAATTGGGGATAGCAAAAATCATTCAGAAAACCTGTAGGTGAGGTGGATATCTTATATATATTCAAGCATGAAAGGTATTCTTTGCACAAAGTAGATTGATAATAAATATCATAAACCACATATGACTATACTTAGAATTCTTTAATCATATTACAGATATTGCAGAAACATTCATGACAAAATACAAAATGATAACAAATATCCTATCTTGTTTACAAATGTGCAGAGAGTTTCATTCATGACAATATACAAAATGATAGTGAATATTATAACTTGTTTATAAATGGTTGAAACATAAAATGATAAAATGAAAGATGCAGAGGAATATTAAAGAAGGATAGATAACTCAAATGGTAATGAGAATGGAAGTCACTATTATTTAAATATTAACACA
>JZKD02S0588818.1:265080-284724 GCA_000966675.3 Picea glauca | reverse complement strand
TGCTCTGAAACCATTACACCCTTTTCCTTCTTGCTTGAACTCACATTCATTGCATCGTTGGTGGTGCTTCATAATTTGGGGCTAGTTTCTTAGTAGAGGAGGTGGCTTTCGAGTGCATTTTTCTTCTGGTTCAGTGTTTAATCAATAGCTAAAGTGGTAGTCATGGTGGTCTTCTCCCGAATTCGTAGTTATTGGGCCAAATTCAACAATGAAAAACATATCGCTCGTATCGGGTGGTTTCAAACAAAGGCTCCTCCTTTTTACAACTACTGGTATATCGTAACCAAATCTATGTCCTCTGTGGTAAATATAGAGCTGAATGGATCACAGGCCTTGCTCCCCCACGATGATGTTGTGGATGATCTCACAGTATTCGTATGGGTTAAGTTTATACGGTCATTCGAGGGTTTCAACCTTGACATCGCCCAAGCTTTCGCCAAGACCTTCGATGGTACTAGAGCCAAAATAGGTGACTTACAGTTGCAAGTCAATCATGAACCAATAGAAGAAGCCACGAGCCTATCACGAGAAGGTGACTGTTGGTTCAAGAATATAAAAATCGAAGGTATTCCTTGGCACATGTTAATGATTTCCAAGAAGTCACACTACGACGTCAAAGGTACACCCATAAATCTGTTCAAGGCTCGATGGCACGGTTTGTTATTAATTATCAAGCAATTTGTTACCTGTGAGGGATGATATAGATTGGAATTTTTGTTTCATATATGCATGTTAATGGTATTCTTAGGGTTTAGGTTAAAAATGCCTTTTTATCTACTTAAAATCCTTTAGAAGATGGCTAAATTTTATCAGAGACAAAACCATAATTCACAATCCAGTCTCTTTCATCATGGCTTGATCCGAGTCTTAGTCATTTCCCATTTGTCAAAGGCAAGAGATAACTGAAAAAATTTCCGGGTTAGGAATGGTTTTGTTTCACTCACACCTAAACCGGTACGTGATTTACCCCTATGTTTTCATGAACCTACCGGCCCTTGCCCATCGACTCACTCTCTGCAAGATCTTCATATCGAATTGCAAGTTACAGAAGACCCTGTGTTACTTAGAGAAACCCATGTTGATTTTTGTAAATCAATCAGAGACACACACCAGAGGCACGAATTCATCCGTAAAAATTCTTTAGAAGAAGTGTTGGATAAATTAAAGGGTAAGGTATCTGTCACTCCCAATCCTAGGCAAGGTTTGGTTGATGTAAATGAAATTAAAACCAAGAAGCAGGGAAAACAAAAAACGCAGAGGGTTCAGGATATAGATTTCAAGAACAAAAGGAATGACCGACTCCTTTCCAGGATGGATAGGAATCGACGTCATAACCATGAAAAACCTATCCCCACCATTAATATTGAAGACCTAATCTTTGTCGACGATAAAATTTCTGATTCCTCTAAGATAAATTCACCCCGATATGATTTCGTGTCTAACTTACCTCCATTTTTAAAGGAGAAAAAGGGATTTGCAGGTATCCAGTATGACCCCAAAAATATTATGGAGCAGGGTAAACCTCTTAATTCAGATCAAACTCATCCACTGCCAAATCTAGAATAGGTGTAGTGTGAAGGTTTCTTTGATTGGATCCATACATACTACCAATACATCCCTTATCTATAGGCTCAATTAAATCAAGTAATGACTAGAGACTTAGTTTTGGAAAAGGAAAATGAGGATGTCGGAGCTAGCATCTTATCATTTTCTCCCAGGGCCAACAAACGTTTCAGGAGATAGGGAGATGTGATCATAAAAAGCTCCACTAGTTTCAACGTTGTTGTAAATTTAGAACTGTTTGATGTTTCCTTTTCAAAGTTCTAATTGGTAAACACTCTTCTTGTAATTCACGATTGGATTTGTTTAAATAATAACTGAATTTATTTTTTTTTGTTTTTATTTAGCCCAGCTACAGAATCGTAGATTTTGTAGCTTGTCTTTTAACTTATTTATTTGATTGTTTTCTAATTTAGATTTCGTTTTTCTCTTTTCTCGGGTGAACAACAGATCAATGTGCAAAGGTTAAAAGAATGAGTCAAAAGTTGGGAATACAATGAACTTGTAATTTCGTTTTTGAGAAACAATATTTGAATGATGTAACTATTTTGAATAATTTTCTCAACAGACCTATCTTTATGGTTATTTTGTTTTAGTAAATTCTTTATTAAAGTAGATATGTCTCTGTCTTGTATGATATGAGAAACAGACTTGGAATTTGGTTTAAATAGCACGGCTTTCCCAGGAATAAGGGGCAATTCCTTTTGGACCCTATGATGGACTTATCATTTTGAAAATATATGGGATACAATTTACCTTTTGGCTTTATTCCTTCTGTAGACTTTGCAATATGATTATTGTTTCTCATATCATTTCTGGACATGAAAAATTATTTGTATTGAACTAGCTTTAGATTGTTCTACATGTATCGTTTCATGTTGTGTTTTTGTTTTACATAGTTCATTATATTTTGGTTCTTTTAATATCTATGACTAATCATCTATCTATACATTTTTAGTTTACATCGAATGTTGGGTCATTGATAATACCATTTGCTGAGGGTTGGAGTTGATTTCGCTTTCATCTTTTGGACAATTTAAAGTCAAATGAGTGAAAATCTATTTGTCTCTTTGTTATCATAGATCTCTTCTGAAATATAAAATATTTCCTTGAGTTGCTTAAAGAAATATCGTTCTTTCTTTTTGTCATAGATTTATACTTGACAACAGGCTAAGTGGAGCTTACACAACACAACAAGATGAATCTAGCTTAATACATTTTCAATACAGTTGATCAGCGTCAGGTTAGTTAGCTTATCTTTTTATTTGATTTGTTAATTTACGAATGAATAATGATTAAATCATTTGAACTTTAATGCTTTGTTCATTATCATTATATCATTCCTAATCTTATTCACTCATTATTGGTTATTTTTGTATTCATAGTGCAAAAACAATTTCCTTTATTTGTGTATCGTATTCATTAGTTTGAACCATCATTTTCACGAGGATTTATTTAAACCTTGTAATTATATATATCTATTGTATATAATACTATTAGTTAAGTAATCGTATGAGTGTGTTAGATGATAGGATTATATATTTAGGTAGTTTTACCTCTTTTAGTTATTTTGGCATCTTAGTTGGCTAACGGATCCATAAAACCAATCAGGGTAGATTATTCCAAATGTCTTGGGTGAAATAGACAAAGCCAAACCAGATCTTCCCTTCTCATTGATGGTGTGTCATAAACGCCCGTCAACAGAGCACAAAATGACAAACAAGGGTCTAACTAGAATTCCCATGGAAGGAAGGCTCTACCACATAAATTACGACACACTTATCAACAAGGAAGGTGCATATCGCAATTCAGTGGGGTCATTCTTAAGGCCAAATGAACCAAGAAACGGATAATGAAAAAATGCAAGTAGGGAAAATCCTAACCTATATGCAAGTTTTTAGGTAAATACCTGTTAGAGAGGATTGATATGATGAACAAATTCCAAACATAAAACTTCTCCAAAGTCCTAAACTGTATAATATGGCACAAGGCACTACACAACCTTACGGCTCATGCATAGTACCGGTTCAAGTAGAGCCCGCTGCTAGGCTCTGACTAAGAGTTTCTTCGGTAGTAAACCTGGAAAGTATCTCAAAAGGGAATAAAACACAAACCAAGTTGTAAGTATTCCCACAATATATAGTCCATAGTCATGGCTTCAAGGACAACCTCATCCGAAGGAAACTCAATATCAGAGAAATAACGCGAATGAGGAGGATCGACAGTCCCAAAAGGGGAAGCAAACTGACCATAGTCCATATGAAGATGGAGGTTCTAGTCAAGGTTGGAAGAGTCTATCAGTGAAGAATCACAAGCACAAAGGATTTAGGATATGAAAACAATGATATCAGACTCAAAAGGAAACTCAAGATCACTTGGACCAAGAGGGGGAAGCAAGGGATCCCATGCCCCCATTGGATAGACTAATTGATCAATTGTTGCTACCAAGTCTCGAGAAGGAAAACATGAGTGAACAAGTTCCTTATCAGGAGAAATTGAACACCAAGGATAAGATGCCACATAATTTACCTGTGGTGGGGTAGAGTCTACACGAATACTAGGAACATATAAAGGTGGTAGCATGAACTAACATAGAATTAGGATGGTGATTATCAGATGCCAGTTGGTCAATAGTGAAAATTCTTCCATTGTGATAAAAAAGCATCACCCGAAAGAGCGTAGACACCACATCATTCATAACATATACATAATCACGCCTAATAAGCATATTTAAATCTAATGGGCCTTGCACCTCAATAACATCGACAAGGAAAAACTTCCTACCTAAAAAGATAGGAAACTGAGGGAGAATCCCCAAATATTCACTAGGACGTCTGTCAAAATCCGACAACTCATGTGATGCAAACACAAGTTCGGTAGAACCAAAATATTTCAAATCCAAAGAGGATAAAATACTTGTGGAGGCTCCTTCATCTACAATACATCGGTAAATGTTTTTTGAATTAACTTCAACCCTTATTTGAAAGGAAACATAAGAAAGAAGATGAGGATCAAGAAGGTCATTTTAATCAAGGGAAACCATCCTAGGACTTGTAGGGGTTTTGCTCGAAGTGAGCAGAATTCCCCCTTGTTCTAAAAGTACTGAACTAGAAATGCTAAAAACATAGTTAGTAGACACATCACTCCCCATCAAAAGAGTGGGATCAGCCAAATTTTTCATCGGCATTAGCACTTTGGTAGACTATACACGCTCCAAGAGAAGAGTGGGATCAACCAAAAATTTCATTGGAGTGACCCCTTTGGTAGACTCAACACTCTCCAAGAGAAGAGTGGGATCATTCGAAGCTTGCATAGGCATGACCACTTCCTCAACCACTAGTTGAATATGCTCTGAGACAACATGGTCTGAAGGCGTATAACCACCCAAAATAGGAGTGGGATTGGATTAATATTGCATTGGCATGACCACTTCATCAACCAAAGGATGAATATATTGCAGGGAAACTAAAGAATAATCAGAATCAGAAGAGCTTGCAAACATGGACCACAATATTCGTGTCTCTGGAATTCCAGGGCACAGATGAGTAAGGTGATCTCCCTTGCAAATATTACAAGGGAACTTAGGCTTATGTCCTATCCATATAGGTCTCTCAATAGAATTAATTCCCCCATCATGAATAGAAATTGTTGGTTCCTTGTCCTCAACATGACTCGTAGAGGTTGTTGACAACTCTCCAACATGACTAGCAGAGGTTGGTTGTTGAAATCTAGTATGACTCGTAGGGACTAGTTTCGTGCCCCCAGCATGACTTGCAATGGTTGGTTTCACATATCCAACATGATTTTCATAGGTTGGTGATTGGTCGATAACATGAATCGTAGAGGCTATGGACCTATCACCAGTATGACTGGCAATGACTGGACGTTTTCTCCCAACATGACTTGTAGATGTTGGGTGCTTTCCCCCAGCATGACTTGCAGAGGCTAGGTGTTGGTCTTCAACATGAATTGTAGAGGTTGAAGGCCTATCTCCAAAATGACTCAGAGAGTTTGGTTATTTCTTCTTCCTATTATTCCTCTTTCTATTTTGTTTAGACTTCCGGTCACTAGTAGCTAGACTTTCACCAGAGAAGAGAGAAGGAGGAGGAGAAGACTTTGTTGATGAAGGAACATCAACATGATTCCCATGACATAAATTTATTAAATTATAATTTTCAAGAGTATTAGGTACATTTGTAATGGTACCCAACCAAACCGGTAGTTTCACATTCAACCCAGGAAAGTACAATGTGGCCATCACAGGGATACCAACATTTCCAAAGAAAGGAAAAGCATAAGATTCCCCTTGCGAAGGGGTTCTTTGGTTGGTATTGTTAGTAAATTTGGCCATGAAGATATTATGCACAGGTTCTTCCCTTGGATGGAGGATCGTTCAAGTCTGTAAAATTCTCACAAACTGACTCTGGTAAGTGGTACAAAAATATATGCCTATAAGGAGGCAGTTTCATGTTTCTAAGTGGAAGACCCAAAAGTCCTCACGATCAATGGAGTGGGTCTCTTACCACCTTAATTTAGAGACCCAAAGAAATGACTGACTAACTCACTATGGAAAACTAGGGATCACAAAGCACACCACTAAAAATTCCCTAAAGATAAATCAAGAAAAAGGTAGGAAGAACAATTACGCCAACCAACACTAGAGAAACTTACTAGTACAAGTGTAACTTGAACATGAAAAAAACATCCGAGTATGCTCTATGAAGTGTGGTCCTACGTCTATCCTAGGTACCTCACTATGCCCACATACATACACATTCTATATTATGCCCGAATTTTCAGAATTTTCTAAAAAAGAGAAAGATTCATATAGTGCACTTAGATAAGGGAAGTTGGAAAGCACTTGGAAGGTGACTAGAGACCTAAAAATAATCAGAACATACAACAAAAACAAGAATCCAAACCAAAGAAATATATCCCAACAATACCTAGAGAGACTCCCCAATGGAGTCGCCAATTCCGCTAAGGGGAAAATCCCCCTAATCTAGGAATAGGCACTAGGTAGAACCTTAAAACCCTAAGAGACATAAAATTTTCCACTCTACCCCAAACCAAACACAACCTTATGATAATTAAGGGAAGGGAAGGAAGATAGAAATGTGTACCTTAATTCCTTACAGCTGATTTCGATCCCTTCCAGTTGTTGTTCGTTCCACGATTGTAGGCCTCCTCCCAAAGCTGGCCTAAAACAATGTTACAGAACGAACTATGACAACATATGCTTAATTATCAATATTATCTAAAGAGTTAGTTATTCATGAAAATATTCATAAGCAAAAACACATAGACATAAATATATGGGACAAGAACTTTTCTCTTTTATTAATAACAAAATTGGAGGTTACAACATGAACTTTGTTGGCACCACTCCACAAACCTCGCCTCGGTTCCTCTACTTTGTCTCCAAGTGAACTATTCCCAATACTATCTTCACCATCAACATGCCAATATAAGGGGAAAATGATGGATGGTATAAGGAAGATGGATGGAAGGGAATGTTGAGGATAAAACTCAAAGAAAAATGCAGAAACCTTGGGAAACAAGGGAGAAAATTTGGCAGAGTTCTCTTGCCTCTAGTTTTATATATCCAAATGACCCCCCTAGGGCCCTTTTTATATGATAAAAAGATTGTTAATTTGTTTCCAAAAGGGATACAAGAGGTAAGATGGTTGCAAAACCTAAGATAGCCCATAAACTTCACCGGAAAGCGTAGATTTTATATTTTTTGTCACTTTTTAGAGTACACGTGTGCTTTTAGTAGTGAAACTAGTGTATGTATGTGAGATTTAATGTATGTAACTAACATATGTATGCGCTCTCCATATGAAACAAGGTGCTTATTCCATACAAAAAGTTTTTTTTTAGAATAACTCCATCAAAATGGGTTGGCAAATGTATGAATGAGTAGGCCAACATCAAGGATGCATAGAAGTGGCATTTTGAGTTATAACACTTTCTTATAGATGATCTCATAATCATAGCCCAACATTTTGGTCAGCCACTTATTTGTTTCTAGGGATGACAACCACTACTCAATGAAATACTTGAGACTATGGTGATCAGTTTTGATATGTAAACGATGCCCAAATGGATATGGTCGCCAATTGTGCACAGCATGGAGAATGTCCATCATTTCCTTTTCATATGTAGATTTTCCCAAATTGCAAACACTCAAATCCTAGCTAGTGAAAGCAAGAGGTCGACCTTCTTGAGTGAGAAATGCACCAACTCCATTGTTAGATGCATCTTATTCGACCACAAAATTTTTGTTGAAATTAGGTATTGCTAAGATGGGGGTAGTACACATGGCCTACTTCAAATCTAGGAATGCTTGCTCGGCTGCAGGGGTACACTGGAATACATTCTTCTTAAGAAGTTTCGTCAATGGTCGGGAAATTTTATCATAATGGTGGAAAAATTTTATATAATATCCTATGAGGCCAAGGAAACCCCGAAGGATTTTCAATGTCTTAGGATGTGGCCAATCCTGCATGGCTTGAATTTTGTTGGGGTCCATGCATACTCTTTCACGGTCGACAATGTATCCCAAGTATTCGATCTCACTTTCCCCAAAATAACACTTTGATTTTTTTACGAATAACTAATGGTCCTATACCAATTGGAGTACTTTTTCCACATGTCGAAGATGGGAATCCCAAGTGCAACTATAAATAAGGATGTCATCAAAGAAAACTATAACAAACTTTTGAAGGTAGGTCTTCAAGATTTTATTCATGAGACTCTGGAAGGTAGATGGAGGATTTCAAATCCCAAAAGGAATTACCAAGAACTCATAATGGCCTTCATGAATTCTAAAAGAAACATTCAAAATATCTACTTCCTTCATCCTAATCTGGTGATAACCAGAGTGAAGATCCAATTTGGTGAAGAAACAATCACCCTGGAGCTTACCCAATAGATCATCAATGACATGAATGGAAAACTTATCCTTAATTGTCAATTTATTAAGGACTTGAAAATCTGGACACATATGCTAAGAACCTTCTTTCTTTAGGATGGGATGATACTTGGGAGAATTACCTTGGCTTCCAATAATTCTTGCACTATTTTTTCTATTTCATTTTTTTTAGCAAAGGGGTACCTGTATGGGCATACATTGGGGGTTTGATTTCCCGACAAGAGAGTAATGTTGTGATCATGCTCACCCTAGGATGGGGGTAAGTCTATGGGTGTCTCAAATACTTGATGGTTCTTCTCCATGATGAGTTACAAGTCGGGATGGATTGTGGGGGATGATGGCTCTTGTACCTGGATGGAATTAAATTGGAAAATCAACCCATGATGACCTTTCTTCATGAGTTTCTCCATTCTGTGAGATATGATAATTTATGGGGACCCAAAAATCAAGCCACAGAGGGTATAGGTGTGATCCTCTTGAGTAAATCTCGTATATAACTCTTGATAATCCATGGTAATCGATCCCAAAGTGCGTAACCATTCAACACCCAAAATGATATCACAACCACCCTTGGCAATGGAAAACATGTGAGATTTCACAGTATAATATCCCATTTGGAGTTTGGCATTCTCACAACGGGCCCCACATTTAATTGTACTACCATTAGCTATGAGAATTTGAAAATTTGAAATTGGTCGAATAAAACAATTGACATCCTTGGCGACCCTTTGATGAATAAAATTATGGGTGTTGTCACTATCAATCAACACTACTAGTAGTCATTGTTTGATGTAGCCTTCGATATTTAATGTTTGCGGAACAAAAATACCATCAAGGGCATGGAGAGAGATGGTAGGTTCTTTCGGTTCCATAGATGGTGCGACAACTTCTTAGAGGGGCAGAGTGGGATCAATATCCTTTATCTCAGGGGCCTCATCTGACATTCAGTCTTCTGACCCATCAATATGGAAGAAATTTTGTTCATGAAATTTATGTCCTGATGCATATTTTTCATCAAACTAATAACAAATCCCTTGTTTCCTACGTTCTTCCATTTATGTTGGAGATACCATTTGAACCTTCAAGGTTTGAGTGGGAGTAGTGGGAGCCCCTAGATGAGAAAGGTTTAGGAATGAACAACGAAGGGGTTTTGAATGAATAATGGTCTCATCTTCCAATGCTAATTTTCATGCCTGCAACCAAGTAATAGGATGATGCATTCAAATGTAAGCACAAATTTCCTCCTTCAATCCACTTATGAAACATTCTAGATAGAATTCATCCGATAAGCCTTTTGTTATAATATCCAACTATCCAATTGTTGCTATGAAATCAGTGACTGAACCTGTTTGTTTCAACTTGGTGAGGCACCCAAAATAATGATATTCCCTATCAAAATGTGCACAAGCGGCTTTGATGAACATGTTCCAATTGGGATGTCCTAGATAGAATTTCTTATGCCATTTACACCATTGCCATTTTTCTTGGTCTAAGTATAGAATGCCTACATGGATTTTGGTCTCACCATCTCGAATATCATGGAGGAAGAAGTAGTGTTCCATTTGGGAGACCCACCCAACTAGGTAAAATACATCAAATTTATGCATCTCTACTTTTGGCAACTTATTCCAAGAGTTTGGATAACCCCAAGGGGAGTGAGAATTATGAGTATTCTCATAATGAGAGGAATGATAGGCTTCATAGTGTTTCTTACCCTTGCCAAACAATCCAAGGTGTTGGGAAATAAAGTTCAATATTTTCTTTATGTCATCCGTCTCTTGAAAGCATTGTTGGAGTTGTTCAAGGTCCCCTAGGGTTTGTTTGATCACAAATACATCTTCATATAGTTGGGTGATCTTAGTGTCCCACTCTTCCCCAGTGTGAGAGCGGGTGGAAAGGCCCATTGTGAAGGCTTAAGGAGAGTGCTACCACAATGATCAACACGAGATAATAAGTATGATGGGTTAGGTTCCAAATCAGGGTGTTGGGAAGGAGGTCAGGTCCACAGAAAGGATTAAAAATGATAGGTATCACTGCAATCAAGGATAAAAGAGGAAGCCAATGGGATAGGTCACAAACAAGGGGGTAATGGGATTGGGTCCAAAAAAGGTGTAAAAATGATAGGTATCACAACGATAAAGGAAGAAAGGGGAATCCAATGGGATAGGTCTCAAATAAGGGTGTTTTTTTTAAACTCTCGTGGAGTTGTACTTCAATCTGAATAATTCTACATTGTCAAAATTTCCAAATTCTTCACAAGAAGAAAGATGTAGGAATTTTGCAACCATAATGATGTTCTTTTTATTTTTTGTGTCTTTCCCAAAGTTTATGGTTTGTTTCACGGTACCTACATACAAGGGTTTTCCCTATGCTATAGCTCTCCGATATATGTGTGGGGTCAACAATAGTACTCTGTCCAATATCTCAGGGAAACAACTAAGGAGGCTCAACCGTACCCTTAGTCATACTACCCAATTACCTAGGTACTAGAGAGTATCTTCCTGAGTGTTGTTATAAATGATACTATAGCATTTAGGTGGTCAATTAGTTGAGCAAGGAGGGTTCCAATATGCTTAGGAAAAGTCTATGCATAGGTGCTATCTGATGCACTACCACTCAAAGGGGTACCAACATGGGTTAAAAGGGTGGACAACATATGTGCACTTAAAAAACACTTGTATTTCCTATCTGTATGTTTCCCCAACTGTGTATTTGTGCATTGAACGACATATCTCTG
The DNA here is from genome assembly GCA_000966675.3 of Picea glauca. NCBI lineage: Eukaryota > Viridiplantae > Streptophyta > Pinopsida > Pinales > Pinaceae > Picea > Picea glauca. The sequence continues at coordinate 273,490 of JZKD02S0588818.1, read as the reverse complement.
TTGTTTATCGACGCCAGAACATGTCTCTACCCTAGAAAAAAAAATTCACCCACACTTCCTTCCCAGGAAAGTTATCTGATACCACTTGTGATATACCTGGAACAATTAACAGAACAAGAAAATATACTGTGCAAGTAACAAGAACATCAAATATAGAGAATAAATACAATATTGATATCACAAAAATCTTAGTTCACTTGCCTCTTCGAAGGGGAAACCTCCAAATGAGCAAATATCTCTTACAGTAATCCTCAACCACTTACAATGGAGAGATGCATTCTTTAAATATAGTTCACAACCAAAAATAACATGGACCAATACTAAGGGCCAATACCATAACTAATTTATAGCATTCTACTAACCAACCTCCTAACTACTTGTGGTCCTGATAATAATTAGGGTTGACTACTTACTACAATGAAAACTAACTAATGACTAACTATGATGGGTTAGGAACGGATCCTAACAAGGTGAGGCAAATATGTCTTTGTGCTCTTACATTATCTTGTCCACTTGTTGTTGTTGTGTAGAGAGACCATGTGTAGAGGTTTTGGTGGTTACAATGACCTTCTGTTCACCTTCTAACCAAGCCATAAAGAGGACAAATCTCTCGGTCTGAGAAACCACCTTTCTGCACTGCTTCATGGAGATAAAAGAGACTGCAGTAGTTGGGATTTCCTCTGGTACCCTATAGATTTAATCTCCCAAAGAAATAATGGCATTACGAGGCCTAGATTCATAAACAACATGACGCTTCCACATAGATCGATGTCTTAACAAAACATCACAAAATTCAAGTGGAGAAACATCACATAATACCTCGTCTTTGAAGGGTTTGATGTCGTAGTGAAGGAGACATTGTTGTCTAACACGGATGTCCCATCCTTGGCTGAGCCAATTGATGGTGTAAGGCTGAGGATGCAACGTCGTTGTCAAGTTCAACCTCTTGATTACCTCTGCTGAGATTAGATTATTCTAGCTACCATTGTCAACAATGAAATGAAGTGGGGTCCCCTTCACCCACATCTATGAGTGGAAGAGGTGCTCCCCTTATTCAAGATCCTATGGTTCCTCTGGCTAGAATTTTTTGGTAGTGATGGTGACATTGGGTTCTGCATCAATGATCCTTTTTCCCTTTTTTGGTTCTAAATCAAATTATGATTCAACATCCGACCATGAGGCTTTTGTCTTATCCAACAATGCTTTTTTGGAGCGACATTCATCAGTATTGCACGAAGGGATTTTTTGGAACTCACACCCCTTTCCAATGTCCTTATTCAACTTCCCATTACCCTTAATATTTGTTGGTGGATTCGACTAGTTGTCTTGGGACTAGCCATCCTTGTTCTTTCCTTTTCCCTAGGAGTTAGGGCCACCTTTACTGGGATTCTATTACAATGATTTTGCAAAACTAAAATATCTCTTATTCTTTTTCTTGAACTTTTGCTCAATATTGACATCATATCGATAAGCAACTCTCATTGAGGAGATGTCTAGGAACTCCAATTATGTTTGATATACCTATGTAGGCCACTATGGTACTTTAAAACCAGGTGTTCTTTAGAGTATTTAATACCAAGATTTGTGTGCAAAGTATGGAAGATGTTGGTGTACTATGGCACTGGTTTGTCTCTCTCCGCCTGCATATTTGTCCATCTCATGTATTGGTCATCATGGTTTCCAACAGGGTATTATTTCTTCTTGAGGGCATCAAAAAAAGTCACCCAAGTGGGTCTTGGCCAAAACATTGTAGACTCATTCTTAAGGAGCTTCGGGAAGGGCCTTAAGGAACATGAAGGTGATTTTTTCACTGTTGGAATATCAAAGCATCATTGTCTATCTGAACTTAAGATAAAGGAATGTCAAAGTTAACTTGTACCTTAATGGGTGTCTCACCTCCGAAGTGACTGTTGGTTGAAGGTGCCTCCATTTTTGTTGGAAGTCGTTGAAGGATCTAAGAGAAATTATCCATCATCTCATCCATCTATCACGAAAGGGCTTCCTCGAGGAACAGATTCATACGATATCATACTCTATCGTCCCTCTTTTCTTTCTCCATGGTAGGTTTCTTAAGAATGCGAGAGCATTTGTCCTGGAGATAAAAAATCTCAAGACCCAACTCTCTATACCCTGACCTCGTCGGGGACATGCACTAAGAACGACAAGGAGCAAACTACTTTGATACCACTGATCCAGATTATTTTGAAAATTACATGAAGGAAGAAATATAACATAGATATAACAAGGAAATACATAGAGATATCACAAGGAACATAGTAATATAGTAAAACTCAAATTCTATTAATGACTACCTGTAATACAAAAGCCAGTAAAATGCAAAGCACACAAGCTAGCTAGAATGGTGGAAGCTTATCTCTGAAGAGAGATGTGTTGGCTACACTCATTCACAAGAAGTTGAATACAATGAGGCTCTAAAGGCATTTTTAACATAAATCATAAATGAGAAAAACCTAAACATCCAAAACCCTAACCCCGAAAGATTAAACACCAAAAGGTTTGTGGGCCCCAATGGGGTAGTTGATACATCAACTTCTCGAGGGCACAAATTTTGCATGTGATCTTCGTTTGGGGCACTCAGTACCCCGTCAGAAAGGCCTAGCCAAGGAGTATGCATTTTGAATGGCCCAATACATCCAAATAATAATCTAATGAGTGCTTCCAAGTCAAAAAAACATCGTTTAGGGCCTCAAAACGACCTCAGAAGTTTGGGACCCGAAAAACTGTAGAAAAACTGCTAAGATGGAAACTATAATTTGAGCTAGTAGAATAGGTGGTGGCCACCAATGTCCATGTGGATCAAATTATATATTATTAATTTCAATATAAAATTTATGATTATTTATATGTGTTATTGAACTTATAATAATAGTGATGCCTTATTTTTCTTTAAAATTAATATATAATATTATAATATTGATAGAAAAAAAATATTAAATATTTTTCAAAATGTCAATTTTAATATGTAAATATAATAAAAATAAAACTATCAAGATCATTATAATTTTTATAATTTAAAATATTTTAACAAATAATAAAATTATAAAATTAAATAAAATTATATCATAGTATTAAAGATGGGTTCTAGAGTAAGACCTAAAATTGCTTCTGATTGGTTAAGATCTAGTATTCCTTGGACATAAGGAAACAAGCTAATGGTCTGAGACCTAAAATCATCTTTCAAGAGTGGAAGTCCCCCCTTACATGCCACCAACGAGTTATTTTAGGTGGCATGGTTTTACTTGAATAATGATGATGAGTGATGGTTTTCGTCACTGCTAGTTGACAACTAAGTTACGATAGGTATTTCCACCTTCAAGGGAAAAAAGCCTCTAGATAAGAGGTTAAACTGCAATGGAGTAGCATCTAGTTTTATTTAGAAGATTAAGGTGAGATGTTGTTTAAAACTATATGACCCCATTGTTGTAGACTCAACTACTCAAACACTATTTGCGTTGAAACCATCTTTTTTAATCATGAAGTAACACCTAAAATTTCTTTAGATTGACTAAGATTTTGTGTTCCTCATATGTAAGAAAATATGTTAACAATGCAAGACCCAAAGGCAACTGGTAGGAAGGTGATCCGGATTATTTTTGGAACGAAATGAAAGCAAAGATATTACAATGAAATACACATAAAAATTGCCAGAAACAAAGAAATACAATAATACATTATTTCTATTAATGAAAGAAATGTATAGAGACTGTAAAAATACAGAGGGCAAGACTCACTAGAATGGTGGCATATTTATCTCTGAGAAACGATGTGACGGTTGCGCTCATTCACAAGAAGATGATTACAATGAGGCTCTAAAGGCCTTTTTATGATAAACAAGAATGTTGAAACCCTAGACATCCAAAAACCTAACCCTAGGAGATTAAGCGCCAAAATTCATGTGGGCCTCGTTGGGATAAGTTAGTACATTAACTTCCTGGGGTTGTAACTTTTGTATATGATCTTTTCTTTAGGCGTGTGATATCCCATTGGAAAGGTATTTTCGGGAACTATGCATTATGCCGTCAAAATCTGAAACCGTCTATAGTTTAACTGTGGCAAGACAAGAAAACACTATTTAGAGCCCCAAAAAAACCCTGGAAGTATATAAAGATGTACTGACATGATAACATCCAAAATAAGCCAGTTGGAATAGGTGGGAAGCCACCAATATCCACTTGGATGTTGTGTAGGGCTTTAGGACAACCCCATAAGTGAAAAACCTATAATTACACAGAAATGTCCCCATTACAGAAAAACGTGTTGAACTAAAAAATTGTCAATATGAGCCAGTTGTAATTTGGAATAAGTGGGTGGCCACCAATGTCCACCTGGATCAATCCTCCCCCCTTAGGAATCAATGGTCTCCATTGTGTTGAGTGCGCAGGGAAGATGGGAAAGCATTTTCTGAATCTGAATCTTAGTGAGCTACATGCCTTGTTGGATAAGTTGTGTTGCTTGGTCCGTGGAAGGCTATCATGAACCTGTTGTTGGAGGGGTTGAATTTGTTCCACCATCCTGTTGTCTTTGGTCTTGACGAGGCATTGTGTAGGCACAATTGTAGGTGAAGAAAAAATACTTGCTTTCTCTTCTGCAATCTGCTTCTGCTGGATAGAAGGTGTTGAGGTTGCAGTGGTTGTAGTGGCCTTCTATGCATCCTTTCAACCGAATGTGAAGAGGATTAATTTTGCAGTATGAGAGATTACCTTGCAACATTTTTTTGGTGGAATAGTAGTCGAAAATACCTCCAGTATCCTGTAGAGATGACCCCCCACAGTAATAATGACACTACAGGGTCAAGACTCATAAACAACATGATGTTTCCACATGTATGGTTGGCCTAAAACAACATCACATATATAAATAGGGGAAACATCACACACTACCTCATTCTTGAAGGGTTGGATGCCATAGGACATGTGACATTGTCGGCTGACACAAAGATCTTATCCTTGGTGAAGCCACCCGATGTTGTATGGATGTGGGTGTGGTGTTGTCGAAAACCCCAATTGTTTAATGACCTCAGCTGATATGAGGTTCTTTTGGCTACCACTATTAACAATGAAATGCAACGGGGTCCCCTTCACCCACTTCTGTGAATGGAAGAGGTGCTCCCCATCTTCAAGTTCTACTAGTTTTTCTGGTTGAATTGTTGCGGTCATGACAGTAGCAGTAGGGTCTGTTTCGATGATCTATCTGTTTTCAATCTTTTATGGATCATATTCTGAGTGAGGGTTTGGATCCTTGTCTTTGACCTCGGCCACCAATGACTGTTTTGAGTGACATTCATTGGTGTTGTGCCAGGGGATTTTATGGAAGTCGCTCCACTTCCCAATGTCATTCTTCTTCTTTCCTTTACCCTTTTTTTTCTGCATCTTGGACTAGTTTTTGAAAGGTTGTTGGTTAGGGATGTCTTTAGCATGCTTTGGTTGTTTCGGAATTGCAGACCTGAACTCCCATTTGTTCTGGTGCATAAATTTCTGCTCGATTTTGACAACATATCGATAGGTAGCTCCCAATGATGAGATGTTTAGGAAATCCATTTCGGTTTGGATGTACCTATGCAAATCCCCTCGGTATTTCAGAACCAGATGTCGCTCAGAGTATTTGATACCCAGCTTGGTGCGCAAGTGTAACAACCCTAAGTAATTAATTAATTATCCTGATTTAATAATTGTTTAATGTATATTAGTTAATTAATTAATTAATTAATTGTCCTGATTTAATAATTGTTTAATGTATATTAGTTAATTGATTAAATAATTAATTTCATGATTAAATATTTGGTTAATGAATTTAGTTTAATAAATTTTAATTTATTAAATGGAAACTTAACATATCAAATGAGGGAACCATTAAAGAGAAAGGGGATAAGGTGGTTGGAATTGAATGGAGGGATAAGGTGGGTGAGTCTTAATGAAAGGGAGAAGGCGGTGAATGAGAGAGGGGGGAAGGAGGATATGAGGGGGCAAAGACATTCGACGAGAGGGGACTTTGGATTTTGGGGAGAGGAAGCATTATTGGGATAGGGGGAGACTGTAGTGGAGCATTTTCTTTTGGGGTAGATTGGAGGACTGTATTTTTTTCTGGTTTTGAGTTTGGTGGACTATTACAGGGGAGCATCGGTTGCTGGGAGTTTTTGGCTCGGGGGGCTAGGAATCCTTACAAAATCCTGGAGCTAGGGAGTCGGATAGGCTTTGTTCCTAGCTAGCTGGGAGGTTAGACAGTTTTTGGGCAGTGCATCAAACAGAGTTGGGGACATCATAGTTGGGGACAGCAGTAGCATCAGCTAGAGGTATGTATTTTCATTATTCTATTATGTTATGTAATTTGTTATGATCTACCCATTAATTTAATTATGTTATCATGCTGTTAATTTCTAAATTATGTTGAACAATGAGTTATTGTTATTATGCTAAATAGAGTGTAGAATGGAAATCATTATAGAATTTAGTGTTTAAATTTATGTTAAGGGTCTGTTTGAATAGACCTTACAGCAAGGTATGGAAAGTATTTGTGAACTCTGGCATTGTTTGGTTCTTCTCTTTCCGCAGTGTGGTCCATCTCATGTACTAGTCTTCATATTTATCAACAATGTAGTATTTTTCCTTGACCGCATCCACAAAAGAATCTCAAGTGGGCTCGACCCCATATATTCCAGATTCCTCTGTCGAACTTTTCTCTGAGTATGTTTCCCACCAATGCTTGACATCGGGGAGAGCCTTGAGGAGTGCGAAGGTGATATTTTCCCTATTGGAAAAATTGTGAACAGAGAAGTAACCTTCTAAAAGATTCAACCATTTTTCTAAGGAATCTGCATCCATCTGAACTTCAAATACGGGAATATCAAAATTAACTTGTACCTTGAAGGGAGAGGTTCCTCCAAAGTGGTCGCTTGATGACGATGTGCATGTTTTTATCAGTGGGAATTGAAGGATGTGGGAAAACTTCGCCATCATTTTGTCCCTCTGTCGTGCAATATCTTCCTCAAACAACAACTTAATAGAATCTTCTTATCCACTATTTTTGTTTTCTGTCATCATAGAGTGTTTCTTAGGTGTGCGATAGTGATTGTCCTCGAGAGAGACAAGCTCAAGACCCAACTTTCTATACTCGGACCTCCTCGGGGATATGCACTGAAAAACGATCAAGAACATCCTGCTCTAATACCACTGATCCAGATTATTTTCAAAATGAAATGAAAGCAGAGATATTACAATGAAATACACATAAAAATTGCCAGAAACAGAGAAATACAACAATACATTATTTCTATTAATAAAATAAATGTACAGAGACTGTAAAAATACAGAGGGTAAGACTCGTTAGAATGGTGGCAACTTTATCTCTGAGAAGAGATGTGACGGATACACTCATTGGCAAGAACATGGTTACAATGAGGCTCTAAAGGCCTTTTTATGATAAACATGAATGCCAAAACCCTAGACATAAAAAAACCTAACCCTAGGAAATGAAGCGCTAAAATTTATGTGGGCCCTGTTAGGGTAAGTTAGTACATTAACCTCATGGGGTCGTAACTTTTTCATACGATCTTCATTTTATGCACGTGATAGCCTATTGTAAATGTCTTTTCGAGAACTATGCATTATACTGTCAAACTCTGACTCCATCTATAGCTTGACTGTGGCAAGCCAAGAAAACATTGTTTAGAGCCCCAAAACAGCCCTGGAAGTACATAAAGATGAACTGACATGAAAAATTTCAAAAAAAACCAGTTGGAATAGGTGGAAGGCCACCAATATCCACCTGGATGCTATGTATGGCTTCAAGACAGCCCCGTAAGTGCAAAACCTACAATTACAAAGAAATGTCCCCATTACAGAGAAACGTGTTGAACTAAAAACTGTCAATATGAGCCATTTGGAATTTGGAACAGGTGGGTGGCCACCAATATCCAGCTAGATCAAAAGGGAATAATGGCCCCATATGGACCACCAACTAGTAATTTTAGATGATTTTTTTTTTAATAATGGTGTTGAGTCAACCCGCATTGGTAAATAATAATAATAATAATAATAATAATTTAATTTAATTTAAGGTCACGACCAAGCCAGACACAAAATTGGCATATGAGACCTCCTTTTTTGTGGGAGAAGGGACCCCCTTTGTGCAATGATTTGACTGCTAAAGTCTACGGAGGTATACATACCCTACCCCCCTCTAGATTTGAACTCGTGACCTGTTAGAAGGAAGCACATGTTCTTAACCAAAGATGAATTGTCCTTAGTGCTACCTGGCCCGGTCTTGGCTAAACTATTAGGGAATCATGGAAGACACCATTTTGCATAATAAAGATACTATTAAAAAAATCGTCAAATCAAAATTTAAGGAGAAAATGTGGTGTGATAAAGAGTTAGAGGAAAAAAGAAAATTA
>JZKD02S0588818.1:231187-246377 GCA_000966675.3 Picea glauca | reverse complement strand
CACTTTAACTTATAGTACACTCATCACTTCACTTTATTATTTAAATAATTTCGTCTTTGCAACCACTTTGACTACTTTGACCTTTTGGGGATTTTAGATGACTCATGAGGGTTCTCCAACTTCACATGGCCATAACTCTCTAACCGTGAGGAGTTATGTGACATTCCACATACCACTGGAAATGGCATGACATGTATTATCCATCCAAAACAATATTACCTTCAAATATATTAAAACACATACCATTATACATCAAACAAAATTAGTTCCATTACCCAAAACTTTGTGCTACCAGAATTCGCTACTGAACTTTCTTCAAGGGTTGACATCAATGACAACCAACCCAAATAATCAACAATCTCCCCCTTTGGCATTGATGGAAACAATATGATGCAATACTGAGGTCATATCACTCATGCTCCCCATGTGACCATCGCTCCCCCTATAATAATTCCTCTGTGCTCTTTCTCTAAGCATTTACCTTTGCATATGATAAATCTCTCCCCCTTTGTCATCAATGGAAAAGGTATCTTTCCATTCGAGTCTGATCCCCCTAACTGAACTCTCCCTAAAACTGATCTCCCAACCTGAAATTTCATCTTTATGGTGCTTCCTCGTGTAAATCTAAGACATATAAGATAAGCATTCAAAAGCATTGATTTTGGAGTAGAAATTACTTCGAGTCTTTGGAGAAAATACTCAAAGGATTCCCATGGGAGCAGTTTTGTAAAGATGTCTACCACTTGCTCTTTTGTGCCCACATATTCAACTCTGATGTTCTTCTATGCAACATGTTCCTCTAGAAAGTGATACTTTATTGGAATGTGCTTCATCTTGGAGTGCATTACCAGGTTCTTTGAGATACGAATAGTGCTTGTATTATCACAATAGATTGGAGTGGGATCATCATACTCAACCTGTATATCTGTCAGAGTTTGTTTCATCCATAGAACCTGTGTACAACATCATGTTGCTACAATATACTCTGCTTCGGTTGTAGGTAAAGATACTGATGATTGTTTCTTGCTTAGCCAAGATACTAAACACTCACCCAAGTAGAACGCTGCTCCACTAGTGCTTCACAGGTCATCAATGCAACCTACCCAATCTGCATCTATGTAGGAAATAAGTGATAGATCCTTTCCTTTTGGATACCATAATACAAAGTCTTTTGTTCCTTTGAGATATCTGAAAATCCTCTTCACTACTAATACATGTGATTCCTTTGGTGCTGGTTGAAATCATGCCACCTGTCCAACTACCTGCATTACATCTGGTTTGGATGTTGTCACATATAGTAAGCTACCAATCATTGACCTTTATTGAATCTGGTCTGTATGCTTTGAATCATCATCTTTTCTCAACGTGCTACTGGTTTGCATAGGAGTAGTAGCTGGTTTGCAATCTTCCATTCTGAAACTCTTTAGCATTTCTCTAATATACCTAGTTTGAGAAATAAAAATTCCTTGGTTTCTTTGACGTATCTGAAGACCCAAAAAGAAGGATAGTTATCCAAGTAATGACATTTCAAATTCATTATGCAGATCCTTTGCAAATTTCTGGCTTAACCTGTCATCAGTTTCCAAAACTAATATCATCAATATAAAATTCAATTAATATAATACCATCTTGAGTTACCTAGATTTAGAGGTTGTTGTCTACACTTCATTTTCAGAACCCTGTCTGTTGTATATATTTATCTAGTCTAGAGTAGCATGCTCTAGGAACCAGTTGTTCAATGTATACTTCTTCTTCAAGTTCCCCATTTGGAAAAGATAATTTCACGTCCATATCTGTCCATACTGTTCAAGACTTTGCTACACAATTGTCCATAATTTTGACTCATATGTCACTGTACTAACATGAAGTACTACTACAACTGATTAATCTATCATATTGTACTTCTGCTAACTGAATGCACTAAATCTGTCTACTCAAATTGTGTAAGCTGCTCGAAGGATGGTTCTTTGGTCTGTCTTAGCTTCCGCATAGACTCCCCATGTCTATTATTCATATTATCTGGGAGTCTCTAAGCCGGATGGATCAAAACAATTCCTGCTCTGAAGTGTATTCATCATCATCTTCATTAGTAGATTCATCATCTCTCTAAGCTTTGACTTCTCTCTTTCTGTTTGTGGATTCATATTTCACTATAGTGCTTGAAAGTACAATCTCTTGAACCTGTTCCTTATTTACATGTCCTTCTTTTATTTAATTTATTTTCCAAATCTTTCTGTATCTGACATCTTTCCTTTTCTCTGTAGAATTTTCTTCATCTCGTTTTTTTTCCAATCTTGCAATCTCTAGGACCTGGTGTTTGTTCACTTGTTCTTCGTGTTTTGAAAAACTACTGTCAAAAAACCAACCATGCTTCCTCATGAGTGTCTTCCTTCTTGTTTAATTCTTCTTTTAACTTATTGTTTTTCCTCTTCTCTCTTCTTATAAATTATATGGTAGTCAACAATTCTTCTCGGTAGTCAAATTCTGCCTATTCATATTCTTCTTCGGTGTCTTCTTTATCAGAGTCTTCTACTGCCATGAATAGAACTATTTATGTCTCATTGTGTTATCACATAAAGTTGTATAGGCCCATAGGCATGTGTCAACTTGCTTGAGTCTATGTCTTGGCCCCATTTTTCTCTATTTTGTTGGCCATGTCCTTGTGTTTTCCCTCCCTTGTAGTCTGCAAAAATGATTTTTGTTCGCCTTTCTGTTTGAGCTCATTTGCTTGGCCACTGGCACTAATCATATGTTTTCCCAAGTCCCAGTCAATTGTCCAAATCTTCATTTGTCACAGGCCACAACGCTTGGAGTGGTCTAACATGGACTCATATCAAGCAAGCGAACAAGTTCAGTTGCGCCAATGGAAAGCGAGCACGGGAATCGGGAGTTTGTAGTTCTTGTCGTAAAGTTTCATCCATGGCCTAAAGTACCGAGACTTGAAAATCCAATGGATCAATCTTAGTCATCCAAACCTAAGGGATGTGTGGCGCCAGATCAAGTAATTTTATGGTTTCATGAGTCATAGTTTCGAAAGTGGAGCACGGAAAGACTCTCGAAACATGAAATCGCGAAACACCTCGGAATCAAGCTCATGGTCTCAACATCTGATCACATGGGAAGCAGGTTTGGAAAGAGGGGCTAGCACTCATTGCTTAGTTAGCATTTCGTTTTTTCAGGGAAAGGACCATGGTCGTTCATTTTAAAGAAAGCCTAGTCATTAATCTCGAAAGTCATTTCACGATTTCGGGTATCACGATGTTGATAGCAAAGAGGAGTAAAGACTCCTGAAAGGCAAAGTCCCAAAAGTGCCTTTAGGTGTAAGATCTAGGTCATAGCCCAAGGTCACATGCAAGGTCAGACTGATGGAAAAGAGCAGCACTAAAGGGCCGAAGGTGCCTGTATTGATTGCAGAAGGAGAGCAGCAGGGCTCAAGGCATCGATATTAATTCAACAAAGTTGTGGGCACCACCTAGAGAATTCATGGATGTCAGGGCTCATCTCAATCCCAATGAAGGCAGTTAATGAAAGTGGGGTATGGTGTTTGAAACCTCGTTTCATCACATAAATGGAAAGCATGAAAAGATGGATGTGGAGGCTGGCTGACAGCCCAAAACTCCTCTGTAAATGGGTTTTCCTGCAAAGCCCATATTGTTTTAATTTCGCATCTGAAAAAGGAAGACAAGCGCAGTCTGACAACAGAAGGAGGAGATGCAAATCTTTGAATGTATTGGTTTGTTCGTGTCCCTGCGGGTCATTAGTAGTTCTGAGTGTATATACTCAGTTTTAATGTTTTGTTAGGGTCGATGGTTGAGCTAGGCTCCCATATTGTAAAGTTTTGTTGAAGAACTGGTTTCTTTGGTTATGTATCTATATTTGAGACTTCTTGTTTAATGAAAGTCATCTTCTTTCCATCTCTCTATAAATACTGTGTTAAGACACTCGAAATTGGAGGATCCAGTTGAGGGTTGTGATGTTGTTGTGATGTAGGTTTGATCACTACAAAATTTTCACCAGTTTTAATCAGTTTCCTGTGTTATAGTTTCCCCTCTTATGCTAATTAGCTCGGGCATGGAGGATCTAGTCGAGCTATTACAGTAGCATTGTGATGTGGGTTTGATCATTGTTTTGTTGTAACTGTGTTGTTTAGACATATCTTAGTGTATGAAGCTTTGGGTCCAAGAGGATCTTTCTCTTGAATTTTTTATTCCTTAGGTTGCTGGAAGACCAGATGTCCATAGCATGCCCTTACATCTCCTCACCAATTCTTCTCCCTACTCACCCTTTTACTGCAACTTACTGACTGAAGTTAGACCAAGACCTCACTTACCTATGCATTGCATGGTCTAATATTCTCAGTTAAAGTGATATTCTCTTGGGTCTGCGCCCATTTGACCACATTTATTTATTCATTGTGATATATAAAAGTGATGGGTACTGGGCTTACCTCTGCCGCAATCTAGAGGTGACTTTTAGTGCTAACATTTTTGGTGTCGCTACCAAGGATGAAATTGTAGATTTTACCTGGGATTGAATGAAAAAGGTTACTGATTCTGAAGGTGCATCAGAACTCAGTACATCGAAAATTGCAACTGTGCACCCGATGACTCCATTGCACGACTCCACTATTTCAGATGTGGCTTATAAAGGAAGACACACAAGGTCTACTCCACATCTGCCTTTAGCAACACCTGAAGCTAACCTAGAGAAAGTTATCAGAAGACAACAGACCTTTCAGGAAGGTACCTCTGTTGCTCAACTAGGTAATTCTGATTTTTTTCACTATTCTCCTATAGCAACTCCAGTAGTTGTTTCTCATTTTCCTATTACACCATCTGTCAGAGCTTCTAGAATTTTAAATTTTGGGAGTGTTCCTGTTAAGTTTTCTCCTCTTGGTTTCGGATTGGAAGGAGAAATATTTTTTACTCCTATTTCCCCTAAAGTTGTACCTTGGTCTAGACCCCAGACATCAGAATATTTTCCCACTCCATATTTTATCACTCCTCCTCCTGTTAGAGTTGCTAATTTTACAGAAAGGGAAACCTCTGTTCCCTCAAGCCCTATAATTTTTTTCCCAAACACTCAGTTGTTTCCTTCTTCTCCCATAAATTCAGTTCCTGTCTCACATGTCCATACTCCATCTCGTCATGTTTCTCCTCAAGTTCACGTCCAAATGGTGGGTGCTAATCCTCCTATAAACAGGATGGCTGAGATATTGGTTGCTAGATACGCCCCTCTGGTCTTACCTTAGCCTATGAACACTCTCCCAGCCATAGACTACCTTAAGTATATGCCCCAGTTCATAGGGGAGGGAGACATGACTGCAGAAGAGCACCTTTCCTCCTTTTATAGATTTGAAGAGATTCATGCCATTGAAAATGAAGATGTGTGGATGAGAGTTTTAGTACAGAGCCTTGATGGTGATGCTAGGGATTGGTTTAAGGACTTTCCCCCCAGATCCATTGATGGGATTGCTGCTCTAGATGATGCATTCTTAATAAATTGGGGAAATAAAAAAGATCTCCTTTATTATATTACAGAATTTGGGGCACTTAAGAGAGAGGAGGGGGAATCTATTTCAGACTTTTCGAAGAGATTTAATACAATGTATAAGAATATTCCAGCCGAAGTTAAGCCTACAAAAATCTCTGCCAAAATGAGTTATGCTAATGCTTTCAACCCTAACTTTTGCCTACTGTTGAGAGAAAGAAGAGATACCTCGTTGGCTCACATGCAAGATGAATCCCTTGATGTAGAGTCCAATATATTGGTAGCTGACAAACTTAAAGGTAAAACCGATAGAGATAGGGGAAATGGTAGGTATGAAACCCCGACCTTTAGTTCCTCTGTTACTTCCCCTCAAACAGATGAAACGAGCAAGCTACTAAAATCACTTTCTACTAAAATGGAAAAGATCGAATTAGAAGGAAAGCAGAACTAAAAAAATCCCCAAAATGTTGATAGCAGAGGTAACTATAGGAGGCCTAACAATACTCCTTAGATTATCCAAAGAGACCAAAGGAACAGATATAGAGATGATTAGAAAATCCAGACCCCTTTACAAAATAATATTGTTTCCGATGAAGAAGGAGAGGAAGAAGACCTCAATCTAGAAATCCATTGTCTCGAAGATACATCCTCTTTTCCTCATTTGACGCAATCAACATACGAGGAGTCTCTCATGGAAAATCAACTGAATGAGTTGAGTAAGAGAGACAAGGCTAGAAGAATCCAAAACAAATATAACCTCAGATCCAAGAAGAAATTTGGGACGCCTGATATTCCTGAGCAGCCTACCAGAGTAGAGAAGCCTGCTAAAGATGTAACAAACAATGGAAAAGGTAATAAATTTCAAACCCCCTCTCCAGTGGTCAAAACTCATGTTCCGGAAGTAAAATAAATTCCAAGGCCCACATTTCCTTTTAATTTTGAGCATTAAATTCAAAAAATCAGGATCCCTGTCCCCCTTTCTGAACTGGTCAAACACAAAGATTTCAAAAGAAGCCTCTCCAAGCTATTGCATTCTAAGCCCTCATACCATACCACAGACTCAAATAGTTTGCAAGATGAAAAACCAGTAGTCATATTAGGTACGATGGTAGAAGAGATCGTCCCCTCCCTTCTATACCTCACTGAACATACATGACAAGGTGTTGCACAACTGTTTGATGGATTCGGGGGCTTCCCATAATCTCATGCCCAAAAATGTCATGGAAGAAATGGGACTAGAAATCCCAAAATCTTACCATGACTTGTATTTTGACTCTAGGAAGGTGCAATGCCCGGGAGTTATCAAAGACCTGGTCGTGACTTTGTTTCAATTGCCCATGAAGAGTGTGGTCATGGAAATTGTAGTGGCTGATGTTCCCCCCAAGTTTGGCATATTGTTGTCAAGATCTTGGATAAAAAGACTTAGAGGAACCTTACAAATGGACCTCACATACACCACTATTCCTGTGTTTGGGGGGGAGCATAGAAGATTGTACAGAGAAGCTTAGTTGGCCTATATCATTAGTGATGAAACAAACCCCACCAACCATCTTATATTTTCCCTTGACACTGATTTGGGGTCCAGTTTACTGCAGCTCATCGGTGTTCACGAGCCTCCTATAAAGATCAGAAAGCAGTCCATTTCCTTTCATGAAGATTCTTCCTCCATCACCTCTGTTTGGAAAATGTTCTTTGATGGGGCCTTTTCCAAGGAGGGTGTTGGTGCTGTAATGGTCTTTGTTTCACCAGCTCAAGAGACCATACCTTTGTCCTACAAGTTAGAGTTCGAAACTACCAATAATGTGGAAGAGTATGAAGCTCTTGTGTTGGGTTTGAGGGATGCAAGAGACATGGGGATCAAAGAGATATCTATGTTTGGGGATGCCGAGTTGGTTGTAAATCAAGTCATAAATATTTACAGGGCCAAGCATCCTAGACTCATATCTTATAGGAATGAAGTATGGGACATAATAGACAAATTATTCTTGGCTTTGAACATTTCATTCATTCCTAGAGGGGAGAATATAGTGGTCGATTCTTTGGTTGTTTCGTTGAGCAATTTCAGAGTTCCCCTGCCACCCAAGCTCAGGTATGATATAGAAATAAAATACAGACCCTCTATACTAGACAATGTCAAGCATTGGAAGGTATTTGAGGATGATCTTGAGATCAAAATATTATTGGAAGATGTTGATGAATTTTCTACTTTACACATAGACCAGGATCCTGATTCTGAGAGTAACTCGCATGCTGATGTATTTTTAAAGAAAATTGCTAATCATCACATTGTGCAGTTACCAAGAAATCACATTCTGAAAGGACTATTCCCTTTGGAAAGGATATTTGATAGTAATGATGTGGCAGTGAAAGTTAAGAGGTCAATTGATGATGTTAACATAGCTAAATGCAACATTGGCACAGAGAAAGATCCTTAGTATGTCAAGCTGTCAAGCAGCCTATCCCTGGAACAGAGGGATGAGTATGCTGAGCTATTAAAGGAATTCACTGATGTGTTTTCCTGGGCATACGAAGATCTTAGAACATATGACATAGGCGTCATTGAGCACAAGATCCCACTGAAAGAGGAGGCCAAACCATTTAGGTAGAAATTGAGACAGATTAATCGTATGTTGTTGCCTATCATGGAGAAAGAGGTAAAGAATATTCTGGATGCCCAAATTATCGTGCCTCTGAGGTATTCAGAGTGGGTGGCCAATTTGGTCCCAGTGAGAAAGAAGAGTGGGGAAATCATACTTTGTGTCGATTTCAGGAAACTAAATAGGAGCTCAAAGAAGGACAACTACCCATTGCCAAAAATGGAACACATATTACAAAGGGTGACTGGCGCATCAAGGATATCCATGATCTATGGATTTTCAGGCTACAATCAGATCTCGATCCTGCCTAAGGACAGAGAAAAAACAACCTTCACCACTCCTTGGGGTACGTTCATGTATGCCAAAATGACCTTTGGATTGATGAATGCAGGGGCGACCTTTCAGTGAGCCATGGATATATATTTCATTGGAGAAAGGGACAAGTTTGTGGTCATCTATTTGGATGATATTACAGTTTTCTCTAGGTTTGACAGAGAGAACTATGAGCATTTGAAAAGGGTGTTCCTGAAATGCAGAAAGTGGTCTCTCCTTAAATCCCAAGAAGTCTTTGTTTTCCATGAAGGAGGGAAAGTTGTTGGGCCACATAGCATCAACCGAAGGATTCAGGATTGATCCCAATAGAGTTGAAGAAATCCAAACCTTGTCACTCCCGATATCTAGGAAAGAAGTCCAGTATTTCCTGGGAAAAATCAATTTTCTGAGGAGGTTTGTTTCCAATTTTGGTGAGATGATAAATCTTATAACAACCATGTTGAGGAAGGGAAATGAAGTTAAATGGACTATTGAGTCTCAAAATTCCTTTGATCAGATAAAGAAGGCCTTGACTGAGGCACCCATGCTTATCAATCCTGGTTATTCAAAGGATTTCCTTATTTTCTCATTTGCCTCATTTGACATTGTAGTGGTTGTTCTGTTACAGAAGAATGTTGAAGGGTTGAAGCAACCCATCTCCTTTTTCAGTGGACATTGAGAGATGCTGAGGTGAAATATGACATGATGGAGAAGCAGGCCTATTCTTTGGTTAAATCTCTCAAAGATTTCAGAGTCTATGTCTTGTAGTAAAAAATCACTGTATATGTCCCTTCAGCTACTGTGAAGGAAATTCTCATTCAACCAGACATAGATGGAAGGAGGAGCTAATGGATTGCCAAAATCCTCGAATTTGACCTGGAGATAAAGCCCACCAAATTTATTAAAGGTCAAGGTTTAGACAAACTACTGGCTAAATCTAATTGCAAATCTTTGGGGGTAAGCTTCATCAAGGAATTCTCAGAAAATCAGCAGGTTGAACTGTATGATACAAATGCTCAGGCAGACCCCCATTAGCAGGATGTCCTTGGTACAAGGATGTCATATATTTTCTACAAGAATTGCAGCCCCCCGATGGCATGCAAAGGAACAAGGCAAGAGCTTTAAAGCTCAAAGCAATTAAATACTACCTTGTTGATAAAAAATTATATTAGAAAGACCCCTTGGGGGTACTTCTGAGATGTTTAGACCCACACAAAGCACGAAGGATTATGTCATACTTTCATGACAGTTTGTGTGGGGGACATCTTATGGATAACGATGACCCATAAAATTCTCAGGGCTAGTTATTTCTGGCCTACTATGTTCATTGATGTTTGCGCAAAAGTCAGAGCCTATGCTAAATGTCAGAAATTCTCTGGAAAGTAGCAGCTAAAGCCCCTGCCATTGAAGTCTTTGGTTGCTTTAGGGCCCTTCCAGTAGTGGGGCATAGACTTCATTGGGGAGATTCATCCTACATCCAGCGGTCAACATAAATGGATCCTGACTACCACAGATTATTTTACCAAGTGGATAGAAGCTATCCCCATAAGGAGTGCTTCCCACAAGATAATCATCAGTTTTATGGAGGATATCATAGCAGGATTGGCTGCCCAAGAAGAATTGTCATAGATAATGCCACTTCTTTCAAAGCTGAACCATTGATCTGATTCTATTAGCAATTCAAAATTAAGTTGATTCACTCTACCCTATACTACCCCCACGACAATGGACTGGCAAGGTCCTCTAACAAGAGCCTAATCAAAATCATTCAGATATTGTTAGAGGATAACAAAAAATCATGGGATTCAAATCTCAAGTTTTCTTTGTGGGATGATAGAGTGACAAAAAAAATATCTCTCGGTGTTTCTCTATTCCAGCTGGTATATGGAACTGAAGCAGTTTTTCTCTCTCAGTTGGCCTTGCCTATGGCGAAATTATTTCAAGATCACCAGGGTGAGCCCGATGATATAATGAGAAGAATCCAATAGTTTTTCACAGTGCAACAGGAAAGAGAGAATATCCTAGATAGAGCACATGAGCATCAATAGAGAGTCAAATAGGCTTTTGACAGGAAGGTGCGAAAAGGAGATTTCCAGCTGGGAGATCTAGTCTTAAAATGGGATGCACCGAAGTAGGACAGAGGCAAGCATACCAAATTTGAGGCCTTATGGGTCGGCCCTTTCAAGATTTTTGAAGCATTTCCAAACAATACTTACATGTTACAGAATCTGGAGGGTGATGAAGTTTTTTGTGGCCCTGTAAATGGCCACTTCCCGAATTATTTTTTTGTTTAAAAGTCACAATCGACATCCCACCATTGTAAATACCATTCTTGTTTTGCTTTTGTTTTATTTTCATATTTCTATAACTTATAGACTCCATAACCCAACAAATAAGGCACTAGAACTACTTGTTCTTGGCAGCTCGTAGGGAGCATCCCATCCGCCGTGGAGCCAAATGTTATCACATAAAGTTATCTAGGCTCGTAGGCGTGTGTAAAATTTCCCAAGTCTATGTCCTGGCCCTTTTTTTCTCTATTTTGTTGGCCATGTCCTTGTGTTTTCCCTCCAATGTAGTCTGCAAAACTACTTTATGTTCGCCTTTTTGTTTGATCTCATCCCCTTGGCCGCTGGCACTAATCATATGTTTTCCCAAGTCCCAGTCAATTTTCAAAATATTCATTTCTCACATGCCGCAACACTTGGAGCGGTATAACATGGACTCAGATCAAGCGAGTGAGCAAGTTCAGTTGTTGCCAATGGAAAGCGAGTGTGGGAATCAGGAGTTTGGGGTTCTTGTCGTAAAGTTTCATCCATGGCCCAAAGTCTCGAGACCCGAAAATCCGATGGATCAATCTCAGTCGTCCAAACCTAAGGGATGCGTAGTGCCAGATCAAGTAATTTCATGGTTTCATGATTCAGGGTTTTGGAAGTGGAGCACGACAAGACTCCCAAAACACAAAATCACGAAATGCCCTGGAATCAAGCTCATGGTCTCAGCATCTGATCACATGGGAAGAAGGTCTGGAAAGAGGTCCTAGCGCTCATTGCTTAGTTGGTGTTTCTTGTTGTCAAGGAAAGGATCATGGCCATTCATTTTAAAGCAAGCCTAGTGGTCAATCTCGAAAGTCGTTTCACAATTTTGGGTATCGCGATGTTGAGAGCAAAGAGGAGTAAAGACTCCCAAAAGGAAAAGTCCCAAAAGCGCCTTTGGGTGTAAGCTCCAGGTCACATCCCAATATCACATGCAAGGTTAGGCTGATGGAAAAGAGCCGTGCCAAAGGGCCGAAGGTGCCTATATTGATTGCAGAAGGAGAGCAGCAGGGCTCGAGGTGTCGAGATTTAATCAACAAAGTCATGGGCACCACCTAGAGAATTCATGGATGTCAGGGCTCATACCAATCCAAATGAAGGCAGTTCATGAAAGTGGGGGATAGTGGTTGAAACCTTGTTTCATCACATAAATGGAAAGCATGAAAAGATGGCTGTGGAGGCTAGCTGACAGCTCATAACTCCTTTGTAAATGGGTTTTCCTGCAAAGCCTATACTGTTTTTAATTTTGCATCTGAAAAAGGAAGACAAGTGCATTTTGACAGCAAAAAGAGGAGACACAAAGATTTAAATGCAGTGGTTCATTTGTGTCCCTGGGGGTCATTAGCAGTTCTAAGTATATATACTCATTTTTGATATTTTGTTAGGGTCGATGGTCAAGCTAGGCTCCCGTATTGTAAAGTTTTGATGAAGCACTGGTTCCTCTGGTTATGTATCTATATTTGAGACTTCTTGTTTAATGAAATTAAGATTCTTTCCATATATTTGCAAACATTGTGTTAAGACACTTGGAATTGGAGGATCCAGTCGAGGGTTGTGATGTTGTTGTGATGTAGGTTTGATCATTGCAAAATTTTCACCAGTTTTAATCAGTTGCCTGTGTTATATTTTCCCCTCTTATGATGAGTAGCTCGGGCATGGAGGATCTAGTCAAGCTGTTACAATAGCATTGTGATGTAGGTTTTATCATCGTGTTGTTGTAACTATGTCGTTTAGACATATCTTAGTGTCTAAATCTTTGGATCCAAGAGGATATCACTCTTGAATGTTTTCTTCCTTAGGCTGCTGGAAGATCGGATGTCCATAGCAGGCCATTACATCTCCTCACCAATTCTCCCCCCTACTCACCCTTTTACTGCAACTTACTGACTGAATTTAGATCAAGACCTTACTTACCTATGCATGGCATAGTCCAGGATTCTGAGTTAAAGCGGTATTCTCTTGGGCCTGCGCCCATTTGACCACCTTTATTTATTCATTGTGACATATAAAAGTGATCGGTACTGGGCTTACCTCTGCTGCAATCCAGAGGTGACTTCTAGTGCTAACACACTGTCACTGACTTCATCTTCATCTGATGAGGAGATGTCTTCTTTGGTGCATAACCTTTTCTTGAAAACTTTTTTTGTGGTTCCTTTGCCTTTATATGTTTGTTTCCTATTTCAGTAATATTCATCATTCCGCTTATTTTTCTTATGAGGACATTTGTTAGCAAAATGACCAATACCATGACAATTAAAACAAATCAATGGAATCTTACCTTTATATCTGTCTTTGGTTCCCTTGTTCAATCTCTTGAAAAAATTGGCCATTTCTTCATCATCTTCTGAGATGTCATTGTTGCTGCTATGTTCTTTTTATTTTTGCTTTCCCTTTTGCTTTGACCTTTTGGATGCTTTGAAAGTTGCTTCTTTTATATCTGGATTTTCCTATTCAGTTCTCATTTCATATGCTGTGAAGATTCCATGTAGTTCGTCCATGCTTATTGAGTCTAGATCTTCTCTTTCTTCTAGTGTCGATATCTTAGGATCAAATCTCATAGGAAGAGATCTTAGTACCTTTTGAACAATTAAAAATTCTTTAATTTCTTCTCCCAATCCTATGATTGCATTTACTGTTTCATCGACTCGTAATAAGTAAGTTGCAATATTCTCATCTTCCTTCATCTTTAGTTGTTCGAACTGACCTCTGTAAGTTTAAATCTTTGTTGCTTTGACTTTTGAATCTCCTTCATAAATATTTTGAAGTTTGTCCCAAATCTCTTTAGCAGATTTACAATGCATAACTTTGGTGTATACCGATTCACCAATACCATTCATAAGTGCATTTGTGGAATTGGAATTATTTTGACAGAGTTTTATTTCTCTTTCACTTGTTGGCGTAATAGTTGGTTCTTTGTATCCATATACTATAGATTGCCAAATTTCAAATCCTTGTGCCTGTATATATTTGTTCATCCTTCTGCTCCATAATTGTTACACATCAAATTTACTCACTTTGATAGTGCCGCAAGTGTCGTCATTACAAAGGTCGCAAGTGTCGCATTTTGCTCACAAGGTCGCAAGTGTCGCATGTTGCTCACAAGAGTCACAAGAGAGCATACTGCCATGATGCCTATGTCGTACCCATAACGACATGAGAAGGACACTTGAAACACCTCAAACATTTGATTTGGAAGAGGAGAAATGAGTCAACAGGCTTGCAAGCCTTTTGCCATCTGAAAGCACCTCAAAAACTGAGTTTTGGAGAGGAGCGCTCCCCCTTACACTGTCAGGGAGCATTATAACGCTCCCAGGCCCTTTTGAGGGAGCGTTATAGATTTTGAGAGCGTTGGTGTCCCCTAAAGCTTACTAAGGGGCGCTACAACGCTCTGATGGCCCTTTTGAGGGAGCGCTACCTATTCTGGGAAGTTGTTAAGCTGTTGAGATGAACGGGGGAAGCTTCTTTTCATTCTTGGAAGGCAGTTGAGCTCGAATCCCTGATCAAGCCATGATCTTAGGGCAGGTCCTCAACTAAAGGAGGAAAATCCTCACCTTCCCCAAGGATATCTCAAGATTGTTGAGCCTCTCCAAGGCTATATAAGCAAGCTTTCTAATGGTGAAAAAGAGATGCAAATTGGAGAATGATACCAAACTTATGATCTCATAAGTGAGGACTGCAAAAGGGAGAATTACACCAAACTTATGATCTCATAAGTGGTGTTGGAGCTGATGATTGAAAGAGGAAGAATTGAGCATGTGGAACTTATGATCTTGAAGGAAACTTGCAGTCAGCCAAAGGAGAGCAATCATTGAAGCTGCTGTCATCCAGGTTGTGGATCTTTCATGTAAGGGTTAGACTAAGAGGACTTGACGAAGCTGTCGCACTCGCATCTACGATTGTAAGCATTGCTATCGTCATTCTCATTAATATGACAAGCTTGGCCTGTTTCTTTCTAGTTGGTGTCTAATGTTGCATGAACTTATCATTTATTGGTAGATATGTTTTCAATCTAATGTCCATAGAGTAGGAAGCAGTCGTATCTTGTTTTGTCTATAGACCTCATCGAGGAGCAAAAGGATTGGAGCGCAACTCGGAGAGTGCAGGGACAAACGTCGATTAAAAGGTACTTCTATCATCCTCCCTTCTCATGCATTAGGCTTAGATAGATTTGAAAGGAAGTCAGTGTCCATGATAAGCACTTTTTTGTCTAGGGTTAAGGTCAAGCCCTAGAGGTCGATCTACTTGTCCGCAGGCAGATTTTCCTACAACAGAAACCGGCGACCAGATTTTCCTGTGTCAGTCCATGTACTTTTTATCTACCAGTTACATCTCCATATCTGTTTCATGTCGTTGATGGGGGATAAATCAAGGCCCTCCCTCGACGAGTCTATCCCTGTCGACTCCAACACATTATCCAGGAATTAGACTTAGAAACTAGTTAGTACTTTGGGACCTGCATGCCTCAATGGCAGGCCTCCT
>JZKD02S0588818.1:201115-212404 GCA_000966675.3 Picea glauca | reverse complement strand
TATATATATATATATATAAGTGCATACCTGAGGGTGTACACCAAAGGAGGTTCTTCTTGTTTTGTCAAAGTCATGATGATCAATAACGTTCTTTGCTTGTCTGCCTTGTAGCCACCTATACTACACAAGTTTCTAATGAAGTCTACATCAACCTCTAGTAAAGAGATGATGGCACAAATGGAATTTTCCCATAATGCAGGCTGTCGAAATTTTGTTAAGTGCAACAATCAACTACCTTTCTCCAACCTAATTTTGTTTGCACATAATCAATGCATTTTAGGGTACCCAGCTTCTGCAACAAGGCTTATTCAGAAGGATTCATACATTCATCCCAGTAATAAGATTTCCTCTTCATTTTCTTAATAGCAACTATTTCATTGGTCTTCCTATTAATAGCCTTCCAAACACTTCCATAGGTGTTGTACCCAATTGTTTAATGATTTTATATTGCTCCATGTGCTTAGAAAAGGGTAGATGGAAGTAATAGACTTTAGAAACAAAACCTTATATATTTCTTATGCTATTGAAATTTATGTGTGTCACAAATAGACATATTTCA
The DNA here is from genome assembly GCA_000966675.3 of Picea glauca. Taxonomy (NCBI): domain Eukaryota; kingdom Viridiplantae; phylum Streptophyta; class Pinopsida; order Pinales; family Pinaceae; genus Picea; species Picea glauca. The sequence goes on along the minus strand of JZKD02S0588818.1, from coordinate 211,845 downwards.
TTCTCTAGATTTTTCGTTCTTGGAATGTGCACGCACCTGTCAAGTCTACTTGCCCATCCATGCTTCACAATACTGTTTAACTCATTTTTATCTAGCTCGGATCAACACCTCTCCCCGCTTTCTTTTACTTTACTCTTCTCTCGCAATGGACTAGGTTGTGTGATCACTAAGGTAGAAAAATTGTCCTCAACCATGTCTGGATGCATATCAACATGCACGAAGAAGAAGGTTCAAACTTGAATTCAAACCCCACTGAAAAATTATATAAATTGCTGAAATTGAATTCCCTTGATTTCACATTTTGTTGTACTGAGGTACTAGTGTTAAGAATTCATGTTTAGATTTTGGATAATAATGTAAATTATCTCTATAGTAATCACATCCACAATAGACAGATTTCATACTTCCCACATTTTCCCAAAAGATAGAATTTTCTTTTCCTTCAAAATCTAGTTTGAAATTTGTTGTTAAGTTTGTTGTTTGGTACTTTTCTAGATGTGGCCGTTCTGGAGGGTTTAAATCTATTTTTTGGTCTGCGGGAACCATAGATAAGTCTCCACCTTAAAAAATTCCACAGAAGAGAGGTTCGGCCTAAATTTCTAGCTGAGTTAGGGATCCTTCTGGGCTGCGATAATTTTAGAGTTTGAGTTTGTTGTAGGTCTCTTTGGTAGAAACCTAGAGGGATTCTCTTATGTTGTGTTTTCCTTTAAGAGAAATCCTACGTCCAGCTGAGAGTTTAGGTATAAGTCTGGCCCTATACTTTAAAATATTACCTGGAATACAAAAGACTGTAAAATGCAAAGCACACAAGCTACCTAGAATGGTGGAATCTTATCTCCGAAGAGAGATGTGTCGGCTACACTCATTCATAATAATTTGAATACAATGAGGCTCCAAAGACTTTTTTAACATAAAGAATAAATGAGAAAAACATCAACATCCAAAACCCTAACCCTGAAATATTAAACACCAAAAGGTTTGTGGGCCCCAATGGGGGTAGTTGATACATCAACTTCTCGAGGGCACAAATTTTGCATGTGATATTCGTTTGGGGTGCTCGATACCCCATTAGAAAGGACTAGCCAAGGAGTACACATTTTGAATGACCCAATACATCCTAATAAGGATCTATTGGGTGCTTCCAAATCAAAATAACATCATTTAGGGCCTCAAAACAACCTCAGAAGTTTGGGACCCGAAGAACTGTAGAAAACCTGCCAAGATGGAAAATGTAATTTGAGCTAGTGGAATAGGTGGTGGCCACCAATGTGCATGTGGATCAAATTATATATTATTAATTTCAATATAAATTTATGATTATTTGTATTTTTTATTGAAAATATGATAATAATGATGTCTTGTTTTTCTTTAAAATTAATATATAATATTATAATATTGATAGAAAAAATATTAAATATTTTTCAAAATGTCAATTTTAATATGTAAATATAATAAAAATAAAAATGTCAAGATCATTATAATTTTTCTAATTTAAAATATTTTAAAAAATAATTGAATTATAAAATAAAATAAAATTATATCATAGTATTAAAGATGGGTTCTAGAGTAAGACCTAAAATTGCTTTTGATTGGTTAAGAGCTAGTATTCCTCAGACATAAGGAAATAAGTTAATGGTCCGAGACCTAAAAGCATCTTGCAAGAGTGGAAGTCCCCCCTTACGGACCACCAACGGGTTATTTTAGGTGGCATGGTTTTACTTGAATAATTATTATGAGTGTTGTTTTTCCTCACTGTTAGTTGACAACTAAGTTATGATAGGTTTTTCCACCTTCAAGGAAAAAAAACCTCTAGATAAAAGGTTAAATTGCAATGGAGTAGAATCTAGTTTTATTTAGAAGAGTAAGGTTAGATGTTGTTTAAAACTATATGACCCCATTGTTGTAGACTCAACTACTTGCAAATACTATTTACATTGAAACCATCTTTTTTAATCATGAAGTAACACCTAAAATTTCTTTAGATTGACTAAGATCTTGTGTTCCTCATATGTAAGAAACTATGTTAACAATGCAAGACCCAAAGGAAATTTGTAATGTCCCCAAGGATGAGCCCTGTTGTAAATCATGTATATGAAGTATAAAGCTTGCATTATGAATTGTAATTATGTTTTATAGGTTGGTGAGCCAAGTTTATATAAGCTGGTGGGCTTATGTGTTATTAGGCCGGACAGCCTAAGTGTTAAGGCCAGGAGCCTACTTTTGTATATGTAATCATGTAGAACATTAATAAAAAATATAAACACCACTACGTGCAGACCGACCATGATGAATGAGTGATGGGGGACTAAGCTTCCACAGAGTAGGTAAGGGATTGGGGGCTGGAAGGTTGGAAAGAGAGGCTAAGTGTTGACCTAGGGGATTAAGTTCTTGGGACTAATATTTTAATATTATTCCAAAAGCCATGTGAAATATATGTTTTGTCCTAAGTTCTTGGAGAGGAACGCATGCTGATGGAGTGCATGCAGCATCATGGGTGACATGTGTCGACCCAGGCACATGCAGTTAAAAAACTACAGAAGTCATCCATGGGGGGGTCGATCATTCTATCATCCTCTACCCGAGTTCACCGTGATGCCCATCTGAACCTGTTTTGCCTCTACATCTGCATTTTCTTACCCATGCACCGTGAAGGAAACCCTCACGAGAAAATTGTTTTCTCTTGCATTTTTCCATTGTCCACCTGAGTCACTTTGCCATTCCCCATCCTTCGTGAATTTTGTTTAGCTATGCAATCAACCTCTGCATTGATTGCTTGTCACGCACCGTGAAACTAGTGGCAAACTCGCGGACTGAGCTATGTCTCTTGTGAATTCCGAGCACCCTGTAAATGTCTGAATTGTGTTGTGTCTTAGTGTGGACTGTTGTCGTTTTTGGATGTCCATACCCAAATTCCTATTGTTGTTGTCACCGTGAGTTAACCAAATTTCTATTGCTATTGTGGTTATCCTCACCGTGCGGGAATTGAGTCAGAAGGGGCTGAAGAACTGGGTTTTAAGGCCCTTAGTTGAAGAGGTAGTCTGCTGGGAAGTGGTATCCTTCCAGAGAGAGTCCAGCACCAGCTACGGAGCTCTAAGACTTCCTAATCCGGCCTATTGTTGAGACCCAAAGAGGGAGGTGAAGCACTGATGGACTGTGCTTGTGAAGGTGTATACTCTTGGGTGGAACATGCATGTGGGGAATGGGAGTTTGTGAGTAGTGGGTGTAAGAAGGCATCCTGGGAAGAATCCTTCTGGTTATTCTATGCAGTTTTCCCTTTAACCTCAGCCTAGACTAGGATTACTTGCCTTGGGTGGAGCTTACTCCCAGCTTGGGGGTGACCCACTACTGAACATGATGAGTAGCGTGGTCTAAGGCTGGGAGGTTCATGGAAGGCCTGCACCTGGTTGGTGGAATTACCACGGTTTCAAAGATAAGTATCAACTTATGCTTAATATTATGTTTTGCATGCCTGTGATGCTTATATGTATCATGTATTCTGTTGTGCATATGAATTATTGTTAATGCCAGGGATTATTTATGTTAGTAGTAATCTTGTGATTACTCTGAGTTAAATGTGTTTAATATGACTTAAATGCATGTTATTAATTAAGTATGAGAATGATCTTGTTCCGCATAGTAGCATTTTCCCGGCCAGTGGGATGACGACCGAGGGACGTTATAGTATGGTATCAAAGCCTAGTTTCAACGTTGAACCTGGATGGGCCAGATAAGTCATCTTTGGACCGAGGTTTTGAGAATAAATTGTGTCTGGAGGACTAATTTCAACCCTCAAAATGTTTCTGAGTGTCAATGGACTACTTGACCGTGTTACAAAGCTCAGGAGGTGTAGCAGTATTATAAAACTTCAGACGATGTGGTATATGGCCACAGGGAGAGAGATAAATCCACACCAGAAGTGTTGGATCAAGTAGATTAAGGTTCAGAAGGAGGGTACCAAGTCATTGGCCAGAAGTCCTTGAGAAGCAGAGTTGGACAGTAAGAATTCTCTGTGGAGAACTCGCGAAATCGCGAGGGCCGTATGATGGCCAGAAGTTGCAAGGTGGTTAGTGGATGGAGAAACTCACTACCCTAGGATCCAAAATAAACGTGGGTCATTGATCGTGGTTGGTTTGAACCCTTGGATACGATCCCCACTATGCTTGGTCTAGATTTGGAGGGGCTATCTCATCTGCCTTTCCTCACGTGACCTTGTGTTTACCCCCTGTATTAGAGGGGGGTCCCCGCTAAATTTTATGAGAAATGGACTTCAACACTCCTTAAATAAGACTCTTAAGGTTGTTTAGCGCACTTGGAGAGTTTCCTCTCCACACCTAATCGAAGGCCCTAAAGCCTAGTCTAATGGGTGTACCCTACAAAAACAAATGTCTAATTGATTTTAAATTAAGAATTCATTATAGTGGTTTGATTACTCAGGGGTGTGGTAGTGAAACTTATGTTGTTTAAGAATCTTGCAAAAATGAAACTTATAAGAACACTGGCAAAGAAAACTTTACACTAATCCTTCAAATGAAATATAATTTCAAGAAAGAAAATGCATGAACAATCCTTCAAACCTAAAGATGCAATCTTTTCTCCTTTCCATGAAAAATGCACAATGCAACTTTCGAGTGAAACAAAAGAGCAGATGAAAGGATTTTGTTTCTTATTTTTCTTTTGAAATGATTTAAAGATGAGAAGAAAACACAACATTATGTTAATTTCTTTTTCTTTTTCAAATAGCAATGCAAAGAAAGAAAGAGAGCTAACTAGCATAAAAACTAGGTTTTTTTCTTTTTTTCCTTTCAATCAAAGAAAAACTAACAAAATATGCTAAAATAAACTGTAGAATACACGATTCATGGCCCCTCCCAACCATGAGGGGGGATTTTTTTTTTAAATGCAACTCATTTTTCTTAAAAATTCAAGCTAAAAATAAGCCAAGAATGCTTGGAAACACAGAGAGACAAGAGGATTTCTTTGCAATTTCATAGACAATATGAGCCTTGAATATAGCCAAACCAGAGTCAACAAAGGCCCCTGGAACTTAAGAAAACCAGAGAATGCAAAGGTTTCCTGAAAGAAAAGAAAATCCTTTCGAAAAAAATGTTCAAGATGAAAGGTACATGTATTGTGCACAGTCAGCCTGTGTATGTACGCGAGTTGTGTATTATACATAACGCATATGTATGCGGGATGGGTAGAGAGCAGGGTGCGTACACCACTGAAAATTCTCAAAAAGAGAAATATTTAGATAGAGAACTTAGATCATGGAGGTTGGAAAGCACCTAGAAGGTGACCAGAGACCCAAAAAGACTTAGAAAACACAACAAAAACAAGAATTCAAACAAAACAAATATCTCCCAACAAGACCCTAGAGAGACTCCCCAGTGGAGTTTCCAATTCTTCTATGGGGAAAATCCCCCTAATCTAGGTCTAGTGACTAGGTAGATCCTTAACACCCTAAAAGACATAAAATCATATATTCTACCCCAAACCAAACACAAACTTACGATAATTAAGGGAAGGGAAGGAAGATAGAAATGTGTACCTTAATTCCTTACGGATGATGTCGATCCCTTTTGGTTGTTGTTTGTTCCATGATTGTAGACCTCCTACCAAAGCTAGCCTAAAACAATGTTACATAACAAACTATGAAAACATATGCTTAATTACCAAGATTATCTAAAGAGTTAGTTATTCATTGAAATATTCATAAGCACAAACACATAGACTTAAAGATCTGGAACAAGAACGTTTCTCTTTTATTAATAACAAAATCAAAGGTTAAAACTTGAACTTTTCTGGCACCATTCCACGAAACTCGCCTGGGTTCCTCTACTTTGTCTCCAAGTGAACTATTCCCAATACTATCTTCACCACCAACATGCCAATATAAGGGGAAAAGGATGGATGGTATAAGGAAGATGGATGGAAGGGAATGTTGAGGATAAAACTCAGAGAAAAATGCAGAAAGCTTAGGAAACAAGGGAGAAAATTTGGTAGAGTTCTCTTGCCTCTAGTTTGATATATAAAAATGACCCCCCTAGGGCCCTTTTTATATGAGAAAAATATGGTTAATGTGTTTCCAAAAGGGCTACAAGAGGTAAGATGGTTGCAAAACCTAAGATAGCCTATAAACTCTGCCGGAAAGCGCATATTTAATATTTTTTTGTCACTTTTTAGAGTACACATGTGCTTTTAGTAGTGCAACTAGCGTATGTATGCGAGCTTTTAGGCATGCAACTAGCATATGTATGTGCTCTCCATATGCAACAAGGTGTGTATTCCATACAAAAATGTTTTTTATATAACAACTCCATAAAAATGGGTTGATAGATGTATGAATGAATAGGCCAAAATCAAGGATGCATAGAAGTGGAAATTTGAGTTATAACACTTTCTTATAAATGATCTCATAATCATAGCCCAACATTTCAGTCAACCGCCTTTTTTTTCTGGGGATGAAAATCGATACTCAATGAAATACTTGAGACTATGGTTATCTATTTTGATATGTAAACGACGCCCCAATGGATATGGTCACTATGTGTGCACAACATGGAGAATGGCCATCATTTCCTTTTCATATGTAGATTTTCCCAAATTGCGACCACTCAAATCCTAGCTAGTGAAAGCAAGAGTTCGACCTTCTTGAGTGAGAACTGCACCAATGCCAGTTTCAGATGCATATGATTCGACCACAAAAGTTTTGTTGAAATCAGAGATTGCTAAGACGAGAGTAGCACACGTGGCCCGCTTCAAGTATAGGGATGTTTGCTCGGCTACAAGGATGCATTGGAATACATTCTTCTTAAGAAGGTTCGTCAATGGTCGGGAATTTTTATCATAATGGTGGAAAAATTTCATATAATATCCTGTGAGGCCAAGGAATCCCCGGAGGATTTTCAATGTATTAGAATGTGGCCATTATTGCATAATTGAATTTTGTTGGGGTCCACGCATACTCTTTCATGGCTGACAATGTGTCCCGAGTATTTGACCTCACTTTCCCCAAAAGAACACTTGGAATTTTTTACGAACAACTAATGGTCCTATAATAATTAGAGTAGTTTTTACACATGTTGAAGATGGAAATCTCAAGTGCGACTATAAATAAGGATGTCATCAAAGAAAACTAGAACAAACTTCTGAAGATAGGGCTTCAAGATTTTATTCATGAGACTCTGGAAGGTAGATGGATCATTTCAAAGCCCAAAAGGAATTACCAAGAACTCATAATGGCCTTTGTCAGTTCTAAAAGAAACATTCATAATATATACTTCCTTCATCCTAATCTGGTGATAACTGGAGTGAAGATCCAATTTGGTGAAGAAACAGTCACCCCAGAGCTTATCCAACATATCATCAATGACATAAATGAGAAACTTATCCTTAATGGTCAATTTATTAATGAATCAAAAATCTGGACACATACGCCAAGAACCTTATTTCTTTAGGACCATTACAACAATGGAGGATGGGATGGTACTTGGGAGAATTAGCTCGGCTTCCAATAATTCCTGCACTATTTTTTCTATTTCATTTTTTTAGCAAAGGGGTACCTGTCTGGGCGTACATTGGGGGGATGATTGCCCAACAAGAGAGGAATGTTGTGATCATGCTCACCCTAGGATGGGGGTAAGTTTGTGGGTGTCTCAAAGACTTGATGGTTCTTTTCCATGACGATTTGCTGGTCAGGATGGATTTTGGGGGATGATGGATCTTGTACCTGGATGGAATTAAATTGGGAAAATCACCCCATGATGAGCTTTCTTCAAGATTTTTTCCATTCTGTGAGATATGATAATTTATGGGGACCTAACAGTCAAGCCATGGAGGGTATATGTGTGAGACTCTTGAGTAACGCTCATATATAACTCCTTATAATCCATGGTAATCGATCCCAAAGTGCGCAAACATTCAATACCCAAGACAATATCAAAACCATCCATGGAAATGGAAAACATGTGAGATTTCACGGTATAATATCCCATTTGGAGCTTGACATTCTCACAACAACCCACACATTTAATTGTACCACCATTAGCTATGAGAATTTGAAAATTTGAAACTGGTTGAATAAAACAATTGACATCCTTGGTGACCCTATGATGAATAAAATTATGAATGTTGTCTCTATCAATCAACACTACTACATATCATTGTTTGATGTAGCCTTTGATATTTAATGTCTATGGAGAAGAAATACCAGCAAGGGCATGGAGAGAGATGACAGGTCTTCTGGTTCCACAGAGGGTGCAACAACTTCTAAGAGGGGTGGAGTGGGCTCAATATACTCTAGCTTGAGGGCCTCATCTAACATTTAGTCTTTTGACCCATCAATTTGGAACAAATTTTGTTCACGACATCTATGTCCTGGTGCATATTTTTCATCATAGTAATAACAAAGCGCTTTTTTCCTACGTTCTGCCATTTCTACTAGAAACAACTTTTGAACCTTCAAGGTTTGAGTGGGAGCAGTGGGATCCCCTAGACGAGGAAGGTTTAGGAATGAAGAACAGAGGGGTTTTGCATGAAGAATGGTCTCATCTTCCAATTCTGATTTTCATGCCTGCAACCAAGTAATAGGAAGATGCATGGAAATATAAGCACAAATTTCCTCCTTTAAGCCACTTATGAAACATTCCAAATAGAATTCATCAGATAAGCACTCTATTTTGATATCCAACTATTCAAATGTTGCTATGAAATCAACGACCAAACCTATTTGTTTCAACTTGGTGAGGCACCCCAAATAATGAGATTCCCTATCAAAATGTGCACAAATGGATTTGATGAACATGTTCCAATTGGGATGTACTGGATATAATTTTTTATGCCATTTCCACCATTGCCAACATTCTTGGTCTAAGTACAGAACTCCTACATGGATTTTGGTCTCATCATCTCGAATATCATGGAAGGAGAAGTAGTGTTCCATTTGGGAGACCCACCCAACTAGGTAAAATACATCAAATTTATGCATCTCCACTTTTGGCAGCTTATTCCAAGAGTTTGCAGAACCCCAAGGGGAGTGAGAATTATGAGTATTCTCATAATGAGAGGAACGAGAGGCTTCAAAGTATTGATTACCATTTCCAAACAATCCAAGGTGTTGGGAAATAAATTTCAATATTTTATTTATGTCATACATGTCTTGAAAGCATTGTTGGATTTGTTCAAGGTCCCCAAGGGTTTGTTTGATCACAAATACATATTCATATAGTTGGGTGACGTTAGTGTCCCACTCTTCCCCGATGTGAGAGTGGGTGGAAAGGACCATTATGAAGGCTTAAGGAGACTGCTACCACAATGATCAGAACAAGATAACAAGTATGATGGGATAGGTGCCAAATAAGGGTGTTGGGAAGAAGTTCAGGTCCACAGAAGGGATTAAAAATGATAGGTATCATTGCGATCAGGAGGAAGCCAATGGGATAGGTCGCAAACAAGTGGCTAATGGGATCATGTCCAAAAAAACGTGTAAAAATGATAGTTATCACGAAGATCAAGGAAGAAAGAGGAAGCCAATGGGATAGGTCTCAAACAAGAGTGTTTGTTTTTAACTCCTGTGGAGTTATACTTCAATCTGAATAATTCTGCAGTGTCAAAATTTCAAAATTATTAATAGGAATAAAGATGTAGGAATTCCGTAACCATAATGTTGTTGTTTTTTTTTTTTGTGTCTTTCCCAAAGGTTATGGTTTGTTTCAGGGTACCTATAGACAATGGTTTTCCCTATGCCATAGCTCCCTGATATATGTGTGGGGTCGAAAATAGTACTCGGTCCAATATCTCAGAGCAACAACTAATGAGGCTCAATCGTACCCTTAGTCGTACTACCCGATTACCTAGATACTAGAGAGTATCTTCTCGAGTGTTGTTCTCGATGACACTATAGTAGTCAGGTGCTCGATCAGTTGAGCTAGGAGGGTTCCAAAATTTCTAGGGAAAGTTCATGCATAGGTGCTATCTGATGCACTACCACTCAAAGGGGTACCAACATGGGTTACAAGGGTGGAAAACATATGTGCACTTAAAAACCACTTATATTTCCTGCGTGTATGCTTCCCCAATAGTGGATGTGTGTGTTGAATGACAAATCTCTGTTGTTTATTGACGCCAGAACATGTCGCTACCCTGGAAAAAACAATTTGCCCACACTTCCTACCCAAGAAATTTCTCTGATACCACTTGTGATATACCTGGAACACTTAACAAAACAAACAAATATACTACGCAAGTAACAAGAAAATCAAATATAGATCATAAATACAATATTGATATCACAAAAAGCTTAGTTCACTTGCCTCTTTGAGGGGGAAACCTCCAAATGAGAAGAGATCTCTTACAATAATYCTCAACCACTTACAATGGAGAGATGAATTCTTTAAATATAGTTCACAACCAAAAATACCATGGGCCAATACCATAACTAATTTCTAGCATTCTACTAACCGACCTCMTAACTACTTGTGGTCCTGATAATAATGAGGATTGACCACTTATTACAATGACAACTAACTAATGACTAACTATGAGGGGTTAGGAACGGATCCTAACAAGGTGAGGAAAATATGTCTTTGTGCTCTTCTATTATCTTGTCCACTTGTTATTGTTGTGTAGAGAGACCCTGTGTAGAGGTTGTTAAAGTTTCAGTGAGCTATGGCTCATGTGTTCCTTTTAAATTTTTTGTTTCAACAATTACTTGAACCATAACTACTGCAACA
>JZKD02S0588818.1:186515-197484 GCA_000966675.3 Picea glauca | reverse complement strand
ACCTGAGGGTGTACACCAAAGGAGGTTCTTCTTGTTTTGTCAAAGTCATGATGGTCAATAACATTCTTTGCTTGTCTACCTTGTAGCCACCTATACCACACAAGTTTCTGATGAAGTCTGCATCAACCTTTACTGTTGCATCAACCTCTAGTAAAGAGATGATGGCACAAATAGAATTTTCCCACACTATGGGCTGTCAAGATTTTGTTAAGGGCAACAATCTGCTACCTTTCTCCAACCTAATTTTGTTTGCACAGAATCAATGCATTTTAGGGTACCCAGCTTCTGCAACAAGTCTTATTCAGAAGGATTCATACATTCATCCTAGTGATAAGGTTTCCTCTTCATTTTCTTAATAGCAACTATTTCATTGGTCTTCCTATTAATAGCCTTCCAAACACTTCCATAGGTGTTGTCCCCAATTGTTTAATGATCTTATATTGCTCCATGTGCTTAGAAAAGGGTAGATGGAAGTAATGGACTTTAGAAACAAAACCTTGGATATTTCTTATGCTATTGAAAGTTATGTGTGTCACAAACAGACATATATCATTCTCTAGATTTTTCATTCTTGGAATGTGCACCCACCTGTCAAGTCTACTTGCCCATCCATGCTTCACAATGCTGTTTAACTCATTTTTATCTAGCTTAGATCAACACCTTTCCCCGCTGTCTTTTAATTTACTCTTTTCTCACAATGGACCAGGTTGTGTGATCACTAAGGTAGAAAAATTGTCCTCAACCATGTCTAGATGCATATCAGCATGCACGAAGAAGAAGGTTCAAACTTGAATTCAAACCCCACTGAAAAATGATATAAATTGGCGAAATTGAATTCCCTTGATTTCACATTTTGTTGTACGGAGCTACTAGTGTTAATAATTCATGTTTAGATTTTGGATAATAATGTAAATTATCTCTATAGTAATCACATCCACAACAGACAGATTTCATACTTCCCAGATTTTCCCAGAAGATAGAAGTTTCTTTTCCTTCAAAATCTAGTTTGAAATTTGTTGTTAAGTCTGTTGTTTGGTACCCTTCTAGATGTGGCCATTCTGGAGGGTTTAAGTCTATTTTTTGGTCTGTAGCAACCCTAGATAAGTCTCCACCTTAAAAAAGTTTCACAGAAGAGAGGTTCAGCCTCAAGTTCTAGCTGAGTTAGGGATCCTTCTAGGCTGCAATAGTTTTAGAGTTTGAGTTTGTTGTAGGTCTCTTTGGTGGCAGCCTAGAGGGCTTCTCTTATGTTGTGTTTTCCTTTAAGAGAAAGCTTGCGTCCTGCTAAGAGTTTAGGTATAGGTCTAGCCCTATACTTTTACACAGAAGGAAGAGGCTCGACCTCAATTATACCATAGATTTTAGGGAGAAAAATATGGCCCTCCTATGCTAGCAGCCTCAATATTTCACGACCTTCTTTTATCAATGTGCAATGGGTATTCTTCAGGATCTGCTCTGATACCATGTTAAAGTTTCAGTGAGCTATGGCTCATATGTTCCTTTTAAATTTTTTGTTTCAACAATTACTTGAACCATAACTATTGCAGCAACCAAGATCATAAGAAGAAGATCCATGCACAAGTACACAAGAAATATCATGGGAAACCCTTCTCAACAAGGGAAGAAAACCCAACCAATCCTTTTCTATATCCCTCAAGAGAAAGACCTCCCACACCATCATCAAAACTAGCACACAAGAGGGTGTTGCAATTCTCATAATTTCAGACCACAACTTCTGAAATCATGAGATGACACAATGACAAGTGTGTTTCCTCAATAGGGATTCACCTTTATTTATAAAAGACTTGTCACATTAAATGATGTGTCTATTGGAAAAATAGGGACGACCTCAATAACTCAAAATATAATTAATATTTTCCATATTAATTATATTTTATATTAATTATTAAAACACATTAAGGTGGGGCCGACCTGTACCCTTTACATTACAATTAGGGTTACAGGAATGTCTAACTCTTGAACAATATAGAAAGGGATCTTATACACCCACTAGTGCTCATCCACTAGGTGCACATCCATAGGGATGTCCATATCCCTGTCTCACTGCATTACACATAAGAACTAGTTCTTCACACGTTCACCTATGCTCATCCACAGGAACATCCACTCAACAGATCTTCTTTCCCTCTGTCTCACACAGGAGAATCATCTATAGTTCCTCGTCAACTTTGTTGCTCAGAGGATACTAATACATCATCTTCATTTCTTTTTCACATGACGATGCACCCAACACTTTGGGATTTCACACGTTCACCTTGTGCTCAGCCACATGCACGTCTAACTCAACAGATCATTTTTCCCACTGGATAATCATCTGGTGTTCTTCTCAACTCTCTGAATGGAGGAGGTCATATCTACTTTCCTAGCTCTTTCTTAGGCATGAACCACATACCCTTCTTAGGGGATTTCTCTCAAGTTTGTAAGATGAGAGAAAGACTCACATAGCTGCAATGATCCATAGCTCACAGGTTTGTAAGCTGGAGAATGCCTCACATAGCTACATTCATTAACAAAGGTTTTGGTGGTTATAGGGACCTTCCGTTCATCTTCTGACCAAGCCATAAAGAGGAAAAATCTCTTGGTTTGAGAAACCACCTTTCTGCACTACTTCATGGAGATAAAAGAGACTGTAGTAGTTGGTATTTCCTTTGGTACCCTATAGAGTTAGTCTCCGAAAGAAATAATGACACTACGGGGCCTAGATTCATAAACAACATGATGCTTCCACATAGATGGATGTCCTAACAAAACATCACAAACTTTAAGTGGGGAAACATCACATAATACCTCGTCTTTGAAGGGTTTGATGTCATAGTGAAGGTGACATTGTTGGCTGACATGGATGTCCCATCCTTAGATGAGCCAACCCATGGTGTAAGGTTAAGAATGCAACATCATTGTCAAGTTCAACCTCTTGATGACCTCTTCTGAGATTAGGTTCTTCTAGCTACCATTGTCAACAATGAAATGAAGTGGGGTCCCCTTCACCCACATCTATGAGTGGAAGAGGTGCTCCCCTTCTTCAAGATCCTATGTTTCCTCTGACTGGAATTTTGTGGTAGTGATGGTGACACTGGGTTATGCATCAATGATCCTTTTTCCCTTTTTCGGTTCTAAATCAAATTCTAATTCAACATCTGACCATGAGGCTTTCTTCTTAGCCAACAATGATTGTTTGGAGCGACATTCATCAGTATTGTGCCAAGGGATTTTGTGGAACTCACACCCTTTTCTAGTGTCCTTCTTCAACTTCCCATTACCCTTCTTTTTTGGTGGCTTCGACTAGTTTTCTTGGGTCTAGCCATCCTTGATTTTCCCTTTTCCCTAGGAGTTAGGGCCACCCTTACTAGGATTCTATTGCGATGGGTTTGCAAAACTGAAATATCACACATTCTTTTGCTTGAACTTCTACTCAATATTGACATCATATCGGTAAACATCTCTCAGTGAGGAGATTTCCAGGAACTCCAATTATGTTTGATCTACATGTGTAGGCCACTGCAGTAATTTAAAACCAGGTGTTGTTTAGAGTCTTTAATACCAAGCTTTGTCTGCAAAGTATGGAAGATGTTGGTGTACTGTAGCACCGTCTGGTCTCTCTCCTCATGCATATTTTTCCATCTCATATATTGGTAATCATAGTTTCCAACAGGGTAGTATTGCATCTTGAGGGCATCCACAAAATCCGCCCAAGTGGGTGTTGGCCCAAAAATTGTAGACTCATCCTTAAGGAGCTTGGGGAAGGGCCTTAAGGAGCACGAAGGTTATTTTTTCATTGTTAGAATATCAAAGCATCGACGTCTATATGAAATTCAGATAAATGAATATTAAATTTAACTTGAACCTTGAAGGGCATCTCACCTCCGAAGTGATTGTTGGTTGAAGGTGCCTCCATTTTTGTTGGCAGTCGTTGAAGGATCTAAGAGAAATTATCCATCATCTCATTCATCTATCACACAAGGGTTTCCTAGAGGAACAGATTGATACAATATCATACTCTATCATCCCTCTTTTCTTTCACCATGGGAGGTTTCTTGGGAATGTGAGAGAATTTTTCCTTGAGACAAACAAGCTCAAGACCCAACTCTCTATACCCTAACCTCATCGGGGACATGCACTAAGAACGACAAGGAGCAAATTACTTTGATACCACTGATCTATATTATTTTGAGAATGACATGAAGGAAGAAATATAGCATAGATATAACAAGGAAATACACAGAGATATCACAAGGAACACAGTAATATAGTAAAACTCAAATTCTATTAATGACTACCTGGAATACAAAAGACTGTAAAATGCAAAGCACACAAGCTAGCTAGAATGGTGGAATCTTATCTCTGAAGAGAGATGTTCGGCTACACTCATTCATAAGAATTTGAATACAATGAGGCTCCAAAGAAATTTTTAACATAAAGAATAAATGAGAAAAAACTAAACATCCAAAAACCTAACCCCGAAATATTAAACACCAAAAGGTTTGTGGGCCCCAATGGGGGTAGTTGATACATCAACTTTTCGAGGGCACAAATTTTGCATGTGATATTCGTTTGGGGTGCTTGGTATCCCGTCAGAAAGGACTAGCCGAGGAGTACACATTTTGAATGACCCAATACATCCTAATAAGGATCTATTGAGTGCTTCCAAGTCAAAAAAACATCATTTAGGGCCTCAAAACAACCTCAAAAGTTTGGGACCCGAAAAACTATAGAAAACCTGCCAAGATAGAAAATGTAATTTGAGCTAGTGGAAGAGGTGGTAGCCACCGATGTGCATGTGGATCAAATTATATATTATTAATTTCAATATAAATTTATGATTATTTATATTTTTTATTGAAAATATAATAATAATGATGTCTTGTTTTTCTTTAAAATTAATATATAATATTATAATATTGATAGAAAAAATATTAAATATTTTTCAAAATGTCAATTTTAATATGTAAATATAATAAAAATAAAAGTGTCAAGATCATTATAATTTTTCTAATTTAAAATATTTTAAAAAATAATTGAATTATAAAATTAAATTAAATTATATCATATTATTAAAGATGGGTTCTAGAGTAAGACCTAAAATTTCTTTTGATTGGTTAAGAGCTAGTATTCCTTAGACATAAGGAAACAAGTTAATGGTCCAAGACCTAAAAGCATCTTGAAAGAGTGGAAGTCCCCTCTTACGGACCACCAACGAGTTATTTTAGGTGGCATGGTTTTACTTGAATAATGATTATGAGTGTTGGTTTTCCTCACTGCTAGTTGACAACTAAGTTATGATAGGCTTTTCCACCTTCAAGGAAAAAAAACCTCTAGATAAGAGGTTAAACTGCAATGGAGTAGAATCTAGTTTTATTTAGAAGAGTAAGGTTACATGTTGTTTAAAACTATATGACCCCATTGTTGTAGACTCAACTACTCACAAATACTATTTACGTTGAAACCGTCTTTTTTAATCATGAAGTAACACCTAAAATTGCTTTATATTGATTAAGATCTTGTGTTCCTCATATGTAAGCAAATATGTTAACAACGCAAGATCCAAAGGCTATTTGTAATGTCCCCAAGCCTAAGCCCTGTTGTAAATCATGTATATGAAGTATAAAGCTTGCATTATGAATTGTAATTATGTTTTATAGGCTGGTGAGCCAAGTTTATAGAATATGGTGGGCTTATGTATTATTAGGCCGGAGAGCCTAAGCGTTAAGGCTGGGAGCCTTCTTTTGTATATGTAATCATGCAGAACATTAATAAAAAATATAAACACCGATGCGTGCAGACCGACCACGATGAATGAGTGATGGGGGACTAAGCTTCCACAGAGTAAGTAAGGGATTGGGGGATGGAATGTTGGAAAGAGAGGCTAAGTGTTGAGCCTAGGGGCTTAAGTCCTTGGGAGTAATATTTTAATATTATTCCAAAATCCATGTGAAATATATGTTTTGTCCTAAGTTCCTGGAGAGGAACGCATGTTGATCAAGTGCATGCAGCTTCATGGGTGACATGTGTCGACCCAGGCACATGCAATTAAAAAAATGCAGAAGTCATCTGTGGGGGGGTCGGTCATTCTGTCATCCTCTGTCTGAGTTCACCGTGATGCCCGTCTGAACCCGTTTTGCCTCTGCGTCTTCATTTTCTTACCCGTGCACCGTGAAGGAAACCCTCACGAGAAAATTGTTTTCTCTTTCATTTTTCCATTCTCCACCCGAGTCGCTTTGCCATTTCCCATCCTTCGTGAATTCTGTTTAGCTCTGCGATTGACCTCTACGTTGATTACTTGTCACGCACCCTGAAACTAGTGGCAAACTCACAGACTGAGTTGTGTCTCCTGTGAATTTTGAGCACCCTGTAAATGTATGAACCGTGTTGTGTCTTAGTTTGGACTGTTTCTGTTTTTGGATGTCCATACCCAAATTCCTATTCTTGTTGTCACCATGAGTTAACTGAATTGCTATTGCTGTTGTGGTTATCCTCACTATGCATGAATTGAGTCAGAAGGGGCTGAAGAACCGGGTTTTAAGGCCCTTAGTTGAAGAGGCAGTCTGTCAGGCCTGTGAGAAGCTATTTCCAGGTGAAGGAGTCTGCTGGGAAGTGGTATTCTTCTAGAGAGAGTCCAGCACCAGCTACAGAGCTCTAAGACTTCCTGATCCGACCTGTTGCCATGACCCAAAGAGGGAGGTGAAGCACTGATGGATTGTGCTTGTGAAGGTGTATACTCTCAGGTGGAACATGCATGTGGGGAATGAGAGTCCATGAGTAGTGGGCGTAAGAAGGCATCCTGGGAAGAATCCTTTCGATTATTCTGTGTAGGTTTCCCTGTAACCTCAGCCTAGACTAGGATTCCTTGCCTTGAGTGGAGCTTAGTCCTGGCTCGAGGGTGTCCCACTATTGAAAATGATGAGTAGCGTGGTCTAAGGCTGGGAGTTTCATGGAAGGCCTGCACGTGGTTGGTGGAATTACCATGGTTTCAAAGATAAGTATCAGCTTATGCTTAATATTATGTTTTGCATGCCTGTGATGATTATATGTATCATGTATTCTATTGTGCATATGAATTATTGTTAATGCCAGGGATTATTTATGTTAGCAGTAATCTTGTGATTACTCTGAGTTAAATGTGTTTAATATGACTTAAATGCATGTTATTAATTAAGTATGAGAATGATGTTGTTCCACACAGTAGCGTTTTCCTGGCTAGTGGGATGATGACCGGGGGACGTTACAGTATGGTATCAGAGCCTAGTTTCAATGCTGAGCCTGGATGGGTCGGATAAGTGGTCTTTGGACCGAGGTTTTGAGAAGAAATTGTGTCTAGAGGACTAATTTTAGACCTCAGAATGTTTTTGAGTGTCAACATACTACTTGACCTTGTTACAAAGCTCAGGAGGTGTAGTGGTATTATAAAACTATAGCCAGTGTGGTATATGGCCACAGGGAGAGAGAGAACTCCACACCAAAAGTGTTGGATCAAGTAAATGAAGGTTCAGAAGGAGGGTACCAAGTCATTGGCCAAAAGTCCTTGAGAATCAGAGTTGGATGGTCAAAATTCTTTGTGGAGAACTCGCGAAATTGCGAGGGCCGTAAGATGGCTAGAAGTTGCAAGGTGGTTAGTGGATGGAGAAACTCACCACCCTAGGATCCAGAATAAACGTGGGTCATTGATCGTGGTTGGTTTGAATCATTAGATCATTTCGTGAATTCATGGATCATGAACTTGGAGCGTAGGACAAATTCTTGGTCACTCCAAGTCCCGAATCGTGAAAGAGATTAACAAGGGTAGAATCAGATAGTGGAGCGCTTCCAGGAAGAAGTGTCAAAATCTCGTGAGCCGTTGGATCCAGCCAACTAGTGAGGAAGTTAGGGCTGAAGATATTTGATAGGTGTAAGAATAGGCTAGATCTGTGCCGTTAGATCCAAATCATCGAGGATCATTGGATCTCGTACAAGAACTCGTGTATCGAAATTTGGGGATTGAAGTGACAAAAGAATTGGAGTCGCTGCATCGTGAACTCCCGGTTACCAAAAATAGGAAACCCCAAAATCCTAAAATGATCTACACCGTAGATCATACGAGAGGAACTTGACCATTGGATCAAGTAGATGAATAGACTGTAATTTCAGAATTTTGGCAAATAGAAGTTCGAGATGTGTAGATGCACGAACTTCTGATGCCCGAAACTCTGAAACGAAAAGTAAAAGTAATGGGGCCCCCTGACATCACTGGGAGTGTGGTGGACCTTCTTAAGGACACCATGTGTCACTACCTTGGTGGGCAATAGCTGTGCTATGGGCCCAAAGGGTAAGGAAATTGAATTTTCGAAAGTCGGGAGCTGGAGAGGGAAGCGCGTGCGAGGACCTCAAGGACCAAAACCCCGAAACCTGAAACCATGAAGCCCTGAAATCCTAAAACCTGAAGTTTTGTTTGGAGAGCATTGTAGCACCTAGCAGTTTAGCATTTGATCATGGACCATGGACGCATGGGTTGGGGACTAAGAAAAAGGGGGCTATCGTCGAAAATTGTCGAGCCAAACAGAGCTCCGAAAATTCATGGAATCGAAATATTTTCTTATTCACGTTGGTTTATGAATGTTGTAGTTTTATTAAGGGTTTAAGGCCTGACAAACTTCGATTGACTGGATGTTGTGTGTGCAGAGTTCAACGAGTGTCAGGATAGTCGAAAATCAATGCTGAGTATAGAAATGGAAGAGTTGTGGATTGCCTCCAATTCAGAGAACGAAAGAGAAGGAAGGGATGTCAACTTAGGAGTCGAAGAATCAAACTCCTATGGGCACAGAAGAGAATTGGATAAGGAAGGGCATGTGATGAAAATCATTGAAAGATTACAGAAAGATGCCCAGGATCGCTGAGCCAATAGTCGAAATCTCATGCGGGTCAGGGATTGGTAGGGTGAATTCAACTTAAAGATGTTGAAGAACCTGGAAAAAATAGAAAGGAAATTGGAAAAGGAGAGTGACACAAGCAAAACAGGGAGTCATAGGATCCATGAGAGAAAAAGAAGATCGAGGAGTGGTAGCAGACATCGTCTTCACTCCCCAAAGCATTCTGATAAGGAAGAACACAGTAGTTCAAGCCCATCCCCTACCAGAAAACACCGAATATCTAGAGTGGATGAATTGAAAGGGGAGATGAACAAGATTAAGCCTCCTACATTTGATGGAGAACATAAGAAGGAGGAAGATGTCGAAACATGGTTGCTTGGCATGAGGAAATATTTCCAACTGTATAATTATTCCTCTCATGTAGAAGGAAGAATTGTGATGTATCAACTAAAAAGAAAAGCATCCATGTGGTGGGATCAACTTTTGCAGGTGCAGCACGTTAGAGAGAAAGATATCACATGGAAGGAATTCAAAAGGTATTTCGAGAGGAAATACCTAACTAAAAGATACTATGACAGAAAGATGAAGGAGTTCTTCGAACTCAAGCTGGGCAGCATGACCATTGATGAATATGAACGAAAGGTTTTGGAATTACTGAAGTATGTTCCATTCATCAAAGATGAGGCTGTCAATATTCAAAGGTATCTGAGTGAATTGCCACCTCCCATTGGTGACAAGATTCAGTATGATGATCCTAAGACTATGGAAGAAACAATAAGAAGAGAGAAATGCTTATATGAGCAGCAAAGAGAAAAGCCTACCTTTTGGAAGGCTTGGGATGACCAGAAGAAGTTTAATAAAGAACAGAGGCAGAAGGGAAACAAACCTCCCTTTTTCAGAAATAGTCCTCAAGGACATCCATCGTTTAGAGAGCCAAGAATTCATGAAGTGGGGGAACAAAGGCTGAGACAGATGCCCATTCAGTGTTGGGACTGTAAAGAGAACCACAAGTATAGAGATTGTCCCCATAAAAATGGCAAAGCAAGAGTTGTCCATAATGTTCAACAAGATGAAACAGTGGAGGACATGGGTAGTAGAATGCCAAGGATCTATGCGACCTTGGACAACAAGCAAGCTGAATTTCAGTCGCACATGATTGAAGTGGAAGGTATGACTAACAACCAACCATTTACTATTTTAGTTAATTCAGGGGCTAGCCATAGTTATATAGACCCTAGAGTGGTATAAAGTTTACATTTATCAAGAAGAAAACATGAAAAGTCTTGGTTAGTGCAGTTGGCTACAGGAACCAAGAGGAAAGTCACTGAGTTGGTTAAGTCCTGTCCGATGGACATGAAGGGATTGAGCACGAAGGCTGAATTGAATATTCTACCTTTAGGCTCTTATGACTGTTTAATTGGGATGGACTGGTTGGACCAGCACCATGCCCTCCTAGACTGTTGTAACAAGGAATTTACATGCCTGGATGAGGAGGGGAATCAGAAAACAGTCCAAGGAATTCTTAGAGTTGTGGTTGTTATAGAAATCTCAACAATGCAGTTGAAAAAGTGCTACATGAAAGGTTGTCAATTGTTTGCAGCCCGTGTGGATGAAGCATCTGGAGATGAAGTCTCAAAGATTGGATACCATGCGGTACTAACAGAGTTTGAAGACGTATTTCAGGAGGTACCCAGACTACCTTCGAAGAGAGATATCGATTTCTCTATAAATTTGATGCCTGGTGCAGCTCCAGTGTCGAAATATCCTTATAGAATGAGTATGCTAGAGATGAAAGAGTTGCAATTGCAGCTTTAAGAGCTTCTAAAGAAGGGGTACATTCGCCCAAGCGTGTCACCTTTGGGACCAAAACCCTGAAACCCGAAACCTTGAAGCCCTGAAATCCTGAAACCTGAAGTTTCGTTTGGAGAGCCTTGTAGCACCTAGCAGTTTAGCGTTTGATCATGGCCCATGGACACATGGGTTGGGGACTAAGAAAATGGGGGCTATCACCGAAAATTGAAGAGCCAAACAGAGCTTCGAAAATTCGTGGAATCGAAACGTTTTCTTATTCATGTTGGTTTATGAAAGTTGTAGTTTTATTAAGGGTTTAA
>JZKD02S0588818.1:134081-146161 GCA_000966675.3 Picea glauca | reverse complement strand
AGAAACTCTGCCCAATTGCTGAATCCGTTTTGTCCCAACCCTTTAGCCTTTCCTCAAGATTTAGGAGAATTCAAGCAAAGCAGTTGGAGGACAAATAAGAGGAGGAGCCCAGGATCATGATCAAGGAACGGTGGTCGATCTCTATTATTATTGTATGTTGATTCATCCTGAGATTAATAAAGAATACTTTTCCCATCCCAATGCCCGAGTTTTATATGTTTTGTTCGATTTATGCTTAATCTCTAACCCTCTAGTAGAGAAATAGCATGCATGCATAGTGTTTTGTCTTGATTGCAGGATCGTCTTTGGAAGGAGCAGCAGAAGCAAGGGGATAAAGCGCAACGGAGGATCTACACCAAACGACGATAAAAAGGTTAGTAGTTTCTTTCCATGTTTGCATGTGAAAAAGGGTTTTAGGTTTGGGGTAGAAGGTTAAAAGTAATTTCTTAAGGATCATGATCTGCATGCAAGTTTAAGCCCTAGCTTGTTAGTCCGTAGGGTATAATTTCCCCACAGCAGAATTGGCGACTCCACTGGGGAGAGATACTCTTAGGGTTTCCGGATTTAGTTGAAGGTTTTTGGGTAGTCAAAAGAATTAGATGTTTTGTTTCTTTGTTTGTCTGTTTTCTGTTAGGTCATAGCTAGCAGGGAACCTGGTTCTTCATACCAGCTTTTCCTTGACTGTGCTTGACATTTATTATCGAGACACACAGAGGTACATGCAGCCTGCAGAAGGCCTGCACGCGTGTAACCAACGCCCTAACCTTCTACAACCCGCGTTTGAACACCCGCTGTAGTGGTTTCAGTAGCATGTAGAGCTCAGAAAGCTTAAGAGGCAGTCTCCTCTTCCCTGTCAGAATTTCCATTCTCAGGGGGCTTTCTGGATCCTGTCTGGGTCTTGCTGGTTTACTGTCTTGTCTTAGTTTGCTTTATTGCATTTGTTTTCTTTTGCATTCATTTTCCTTTTCTGTCAAAGTAGAAGCATCCAAGCCTTTAAGAGACCCTGGTTGTTAATACCAGAGGCCTTTTTCAGGTCTGGGCTGCCTGTGTTTGATTTGGTCTTAGCTTTTATACAGACCCGTGGCCTGTTCAACTTTAGCCCGCGGGTACCCGAGGACTGTTATAGCTCAGCCCGTGTTTGCACGCGTGTTGTTTTAGTGACAGTCGCGGGCTTGATTGGTTGCTTTTCAGCTTAGGTGGGGCAGTCATCCCCTCATGTGGTGAGAAGTGTTCCTCTCAGGGGTTTGAGTCTGGGGCTGCACAATCAGCAGGTTAGGGCCTCTTATCCTTAGCCTTTGTTTTTATTAGTTGATGTTTTGATAGAAAAGACAAAAGAAAAATTTGTTTCATGGTTTTTAGACAAGTGTTAGAATCGGTGCTTTCTTGATTGCTTTTTCGCATCTTTTCTCTGATTCTTTTGCGATCTGCGCTTTAAGCCAGAATTTTATTTTCGTTCTCTTGGTTTTGTGCTTGTCGGCATTTTTCCTTTGTTGCGTCATTTTGCAATTAAATAAAAAAATTCTCTTGTTTCATTTTCTTCTTGGTTTGAAGATTGTGTTGTTGCATCAGTAGCTAGGAAGAAGTCTTTTTTCATAAGTTTTTGCATGAAATCTTAGAAAATTCCAAAAGAAAAAGAAGTCTTTCTTGTTGAAAAGTTGTTGGTTTTTGCATTGTTGGTAAAAGTTTTTGTTTCCAAGCATTTCTTGTTCATTTTGCTTTGAGTCTTTACACACCATCAGTTTCACTTTCATACCTTGTGACTTAAAAATCCCATTAAAATAAACGCTAATTAAAATCAATTAGACTTTTTGTTTGTAGGGTGCATACACTAGCTTAGGACAAGGGCCTTGGAATAGGTTGGAGAGTAAATTCTCCAAGGCCACTCAAACCAAACATTGGAGTCTGTCAATAGGGAGTGTAGAAGTCCAGTTGCGTGAAAGTTATCTGGGACCCCGCTCTAACACAGGGGCTAAACACGAGGTTGTGTAAGGAAAGGTAGCAAAGATAACCTCTCCAAAGCTGGACCGAGCGTAGTGGAGAACACATATAGAGGATTTGTTAAGGGATTTCATCGTTTGCATTTTCCACAGGGCTTTGTAGGTCTCAAATCCATTCGAGGTCCTCAGTTGTCTTCCGAACCACTTTCTCTCGATACCCTTGACAGGTTTCGGGCTTGATACCCTACTCATTGTGGTCTACTCGACTATCGACTGTACCCGCCTGGTGAGTGTTCCCGTGCTGGAAAACTAGTTGCCAATCTTTTCTAGGGACATACACAGGTGACTGCGAGGGTATACTGCGGTACCTAGGATAGACATCTGGCCACGCTTTGCAGAGTATACCTGGAGGGTGCTTCCGTTTTCGAGTTGCACTTGCACCGGTAAGTTGCTCTAGTGTTGGTTGTTGTAATTGTTCTTCCAACTAGTTTAGTGTTTGCTTGATTTATCTTTTAGGGGCTTTATTTTAGTGGGTGTTATTGTTTGCACATGTAGAATACCTTAGCGTGTCATGGATCTTCTCACACAGTGGAGGATTCAGAGCTCCGCCGATCACGAAGGCCTCTGGGCCTGTCGCGGGTTATACTGGAGCCACCCCCGCCACCATTGAGGCGGAAGCTAGACCAACGAGGGTCTTTCGAAGCAACCGGGTTTCAAACCATTGAGCCCGAACAACTCCTGGAGGAATCAACCACCAATCTTGGCATAGTTGAAACCCCATCCACTGATACTTGGCTGGACATTATTGTGCCAATTCAATTTTACGAACGCCTGTCAGTGCCTAACCCAGTTATGGAACCAAACTCTGTTACTTCCTCTGGGAATTCTTCCATTCCCATCACTGTTGCTACCACAGGAGAAGCTTCTCCTAACTTGCCTTTGTCAGCGGTCCAGGCCACCATGGTCTCGGTATCAACTACGACACACAGTGGACCGACCCCATCTATCGTGGAAGCCACACTTCCTTACACACCTAGTGCGACCGACCCTCCATTTTCATACGGTATGCCTAGTTTAGGTACAAGTCCTGCACTCACTTCCTCCACTTTACAGACTTTGGGTTTGGGGGCAGGGAGCTCTAACGCTCCTCTGCAAGGTCAACTTGGGGGCATTCCTATCCCTTTCAATGCTTTTCCTTACGCTGGAGGTCATATCTCTCCTTCGTCCCCTTCGCTTGGTGGATTGCATCAGCAGTCCATTGGGCAGCTTGCACACATGAGTTCATTTGGAGCCGGGATTCAAGGAACACCTGTGCAAACTCTGCCAGTAGGTTCGTCACCGTTTGTTTGGAACAGGACGTTTGTTAATAACACTTTCGCATCCACTGCTTTCCCATCTAGGGGCACACCCATTTTTGGACAGTCTACTCCGGCACAGGGTACTATTCCTGCGCTGGGGGCACATATACCAGGACCTTGGAACTCAGGACAAGGATCCATTCCTTCATCTGGAATGTCGTTCTGGGTTAATTCTTTCCACAATCAATGGAACCCCGGACAGACTTCTATGCCTCTCCCCTCGGGACCGGCATGGGGTAATCCTTCCCAAAGTCCATCAAACGCGATAAATGCCCAACATCCTATGTCCTTCATGGGGAATCAGCCAATGATGTCTCCTCAGATGCAAAACCCTTACGTTGGTCAAGGCCATGGTTTCTACCAGAACCCGGGCCAACAGCCAAACTTTTCCTAGCAACCAGGTGCCAGTCAAACTCAAGGACCCTTTTATCCAGGCTATCAGCAACAACCCAAATTACCATTCCTGGCAATGTTACACTTGCCCGATTTGACACAGTTGTTAAATGATCCTATCTGTCACGATCCGCATTGGCCTCCTATGCCAACGAAGTTGCCTTCAGACATTCCAAAGTTCGAGGCCAAGCCTAACGAAGATCCAGGTGATCACGTGACTACTTTCCACCTTTGGTGTTCATCTAACTCACTGAAAGATGACTCCGTCTAGTTGCGATTGTTTCAACACACTCTCATCGGGAGTGCCGCGAAATGGTACATAGAACTTGACCACTCATGATATTCTTCTTTCGGCGAACTGGAGATGGCCTTCCTTATCTATTTCCAGTTACCTGTGAGATACGACGTTGGCACAGAGTTGCTAGCCAATTTCGAGCAGACGACAGTGGACCATATCTCGGATCATATTCGAGAGTGGCGATGCCGAAAGAGTCTTATCAAGGTAATCGTCCCACCAGCATTCCTACTTGAGTGGTTCCTTAAGTCTTTAGTTCCGCAGTTATCCAAAGACATCGCGACTTCAGCGGTTTTCTCTGAGGAAGATGCCATCATGAGGGCTCAACAGTTTGAGCTTATCTATTCTCAGTCTGGTCTATTGTACAACATCCTGCCGGATGCACCAAGATCGATTCTGGATAAAACCAGACAGAGAGTCGGACCACATGCTGACGGTATCATTGGTTCGGCACAAACTAAGCCCGCTGAGCAATTGACAAAACAATTGCAATAGTTATCTATACAACACTCAGTGGCCAGCCAGACTACTTCTTTGGCTGCTCCTCCTACCCAAACGTCGGAATTACACTCCGTACAGACGACTAACCCAAAGGCCACCCAGCAGCCTGAAGGGAAGAAAAAACAACGTAAGAAGGGTAAGCGGGATAAGAAACCCACTGATAATGCTGGTGAGGGCACCATGGAAAAGAGGAAGGTGAGGTATCCGTGCAACTTGTGTGCAGAAGACCACCCGACCCATCTATGCCCTCAACTTGCGGAGGCCCAGAAGTTTGTCACACAACAACAACAAGCCATGTTGACTAATCCCTTTCAACATGGGAAAAATTTAACTCAAGACTCTACAAGTGCCGAGGGGGGCATCCAAGAAACTTGCCCTCCCCCAAACAATTCCTCTTCCACGAACGTATATATGGTTAAAAGTGATGCTTTAATAACGACTAGAGCGCACTACTATAGCAAACCAAGCGCCTCTGAGAAGGGCAAAGAAGCTGAGATCCCATCTCTTCCTCTACAGATCGAGAAGACGTTGGGTGAAACAATGACACGCATTCCAAAGGGTGCATTTAAGAGAGCTTCTCACAATCCAAATGCAAGGGCCGCCCAAAACTACTTTGTGGTGGAATATTTATCCCAAACCCCTTGTGCTATGTCCTCTTTGGAGGTCCTCCAAAGTTTCCCTGCTCAAAGAAAAGCCTTGTTGAATGCTTTAGGCTCTACGGAGACTTGCAACCCGGGCACCATCATGTTAGATACGAATGATTTGAAACCTCATCTGCCTTACCACGTCGCATTTCAGATAGTAGTGGCTCATCCCACGAAAACTTTTACACGGAATATCTTCTGCATGGTGGTTGACGAGGGCAATTCAACTTGCGTTATGTCGTTAGCATGCTGGAAAGCCATTGGTCAGCCTGAGTAGTCTCCATCACCTACTCTCCTCACTACGTTCGACGGTTTTTCTTTCCGACCACATGGCATCATTCCTTCTTTCCCTGTGCAGTTAGGGGGAAAGACCATGTGCGTCGAAGTAGAGGTAGTTGATGCCCCCATCAACTACAATCTCTTGTTAGGTCGTAGTTGGACTTATGCTATGCAAGCGGTGGTCGCTACAGTTTTTCAAGTCTTATTGTTTCCACATGAAGGCCGGATAGTGACCATTGATCAGTTGTCCTTCTCTCGACCTGACCCAACCTTGGGGGCATCCACGGTTCCCATGGTAGATAATCCTCAAGCCGGTGTCATCAACATAGGAGTTGGTTTGTGCCCATCTTTGATGCGTACTTTCGATTACCCACCTCCTCATGGCGATGTCAAGTTTATATCGAACCACCACAAAGATGAGATTTTCCATGTTTCGTCGTTCCACATGACTTACTTTGAGGATCCGTGGATTCTGTCTTCCCCATCAGCCACGATGGATGAGACAGGGCACTCTGGCATGTCCATGCCCTTGTCGGCTGCTGAAGTAGCGTACTCTTTAGTCCAATAAGCTTCAGCTATTCCCGATCCGATTCCCGCACAAGAGTTGGATCCACTTCCAGAGCCTATCTAGGCTCAGGGTTCTCTTGCTACTACCGATTCGTAAGACTTAGTCTTGCCTTCTGACGAAGCTGTCATCGAAGCAATGACTAGTCCGGACAAACCTTGGGAAGATGTTCATCACAGATCCTATTTCCTCCCAGCGTTAAGCCGAATTGAGGCCGGAGAATTCACTATCATCATGACGGGAGATCAGCCATGTCCCATTAACCTCTTAGCTATAGAGGAAATTTACACTGAGAGCAATATGGCGAATATCGTTGTACCATACCTATCAACATCTCCCGAACCCCTGGCATCATGGAGAATGTCTTCGTCGGAGTGGATTTCTCCCCCGAAGAGATTCAGATTTACACGGATCTTTTCAAAGAATTCCGCAACGTTTTTGCCTGGTCTTATGAAGAAATTCCAAGCATCGATCCGAAAATAGTTGAACATGAGATCACTACGTATCCTGATGCTAAGCCTGTTCGACAAAACCTTCATCCAGTTAATCCTAGGAAAGCAGCAGCCATCAAAGCCGAGGTTGATAAATTGCTTAAGGTAGGGTTCATATACCCTATTCACTTGACTCAATGGGTGTCAAATCCCGTGCCAGTCGATAAAAAACAAGGCACGATTCGTGTTTGTACCGATTTCCATGATTTGAACAAGGCATGTCCAAAAGATAATTATCCAACCCCATTCATTGATCAAATCATTGATGAGTGCGCTGGTTGTGAAGCCTTTTTGTTCATGGATGGTTTTTCGGGCTATAGCCAAATCCAAATCAAACCCGAGGACCAACACAAAATGGCATTCATTTGTCCGTGGGGTACATTCGCTTATCGTAAGATGCCTTTTGGCCTCAAAAATGATAGAGCCACTTTCCAGCGGGCCATGTCTTTTGCGTTTCATGACCTCAAACATATAGTCGAGGCCTATTTAGATGATTTAGCATCACGCTCTCGCAAGCGAAAGGATCATCCTATGCACCTCCGACTAATTTTCGAACGCTGTCGCTACTTCAGGATTCGCTTGAATCCCAACAAGTGCAGCTTTTGCGTCACGTCAGGACATTTGTTAGGTTTCATTGTTTCAACAACAGGGATCATGGTGGATCCTCTTAAGGTGGAGGCAATAGTCTAGTTGCCCCCCCCACGCACAATCTTACAACTTCAGAGTCTTCAAGGCAAGGCGAACTTCTTACGACGCTTCATTGCCAACTATGCCAAAATCACCAAGGGCTTCATGCGTTTACTGAAGAAAGATGTTCCCTTTTTCTGGAACGAAGCAGTGCAGTTCTCTTTCGACGCATTGAAACACGCCCTTACATGTGCACCTCTGCTACGGCCACCGAATTATAACAAGGATTTCCTATTATATCTGGCTGTCACAGAGTCAACCATAGGCATGGTTTTAGTTCAGGAAGATGATTCATTTTCTGAATACATGATCTATTACCTGATCCGAGGCCTTGTAGGACCGGAACTTAATTATACCCATCTCGAAAAACTTGCGTTGGCAACAGTTCATGCTGTTCAACGGTTCCGTCACTATGTTCTGTTTCGCAATACCACTGTCGTAGCTGTCGTGAATCCATTTCAGTACATGTTGGCACGACAAGTTATCGGCGGAAAAATCAGTAGATGGATGGTCATCCTCCAAGAATTTGACTTAGACTTCATTTCAGCAAAGTCCAAGAAGTCATTGGTCTTCGCAGAACTTATTTTGGAACTTTCGGTTGAGTCAGGTGACATTGTGCCTGAGGAATCGCCTATCCGGGGGGATATGTTTTTGATTGAATCGTTCGACTCCTGGTACGGAGATATACTGATCTATCTCTAGAATTTGAAGTGCCCCACACCTCTGCTTCTCGTGATGAGCGTCGACAGATACGCCATCAGGCCAAGAACTATCTCATACTCAATGATACGTTGTATCGGAGAGGTGTAGACTGTATCTTGCATCGATGTCTCACTCATGAGGAGGCCATCATCGTGCTCAACGATTTTCATATAGGATCTTGTGGCGGTCATTTATCTGGGTTGGAAACAGCCCAAAATATCTTACGAGCAGGTTCTTCTGGCCCACACTTATTAAAGATTGTATTGAGTCGGTCAAGAAGTGCCATCCGTGCCAAATCTTCTCACGGAAGATGAGGGCACATCCAACTCCCATGTTTGATGTTATCACCGTCAGTCCCTTCACTAAGTGGGGGTTGATTACACTACTTGCAACCCCCCATCAACCAAGGGGCACCGCTATATCATTGTGGCTGTCAACTACTTCACTAAATGGGTCGAAGCTATGCCGACGTTCAAAGATGATGGAGAGACTGCAGCTCTCTTCTTATTTAACCAAATTATAGTATAGTTTGGTGTCCTGAGAGATATTGTCACTGACCATGGCAGTCACTTTCAGAACCAAATGATGTCTGATTTAACATCAAATCTTGGGTTACGGCAAGAACATTCCTCACCTTACTATCCCCAAGCCAATGGGCAGGTGGAAGTTGTTAACAAAACTCTTAAGACAATGCTACAGCGAACCATCAACTCAGCCAAATCCAACTGGCATTTGATGTTATGCTTGGCATTATGGGCTTACCGAACATCAGTTAAGACTGCAACCGATTTCTCACTTTTCCAACTCGTTTACGGGTTGGAGGCAGTCTTGCCCATCGAATGTCAAATTCCATCTCTGAAATTGGCAGTACAGTTATTGCCAGACACTTCTCCACTTGAAGAATGGTTAGTACACCTTGAGCAGCTTGATGAACATCGTCGTGATGTGGCCCTGGCCAACGAGGCTCATAAGCATAAGGTCAAGTGTTAATATGATAGGTCCGTGCGTCCTTGGGTTTTTTCTGAGGGCGACCTTGTCCTGGTTTACGACCAAGATAAGGACCCCCTGGGGGCAGGAACGTTTAAACCCATGTTGTTCAGACCCTTCATTGTTAAGGAGGTTTTAAAGAAGGGCACTTATCGTTTGGTCAATTTTGAATGGAATGATTTGGCGGAGCCTAGGAATGGGGTCTACCTCAAGAAGTATTACTCATAGAATGGTCATTGTGGGTAACTTTTTGTAACATATTTATAGTCTTTGTGCTACTACTCTTTTACATTTCTTTTGAGAAACGTGTCATGGGCGTGTCATTAATGTTATCTTTCGTCACTATGGCAGATGTCAAGTGAGTCTGAGGTGTTCATTGGGTATGCAGATGGTGCTAGTCGACACACGCGGAGGCTTGCCTCCGCAGCTTGGGTAATCTTTACACCACAGGGTCAGTTGTTATCTTTCGGAGGGATATGCTTAGGTGACACCACAAACAATGTTGTTGAGTATAGCGCAGTTATTGAGTTGCTTCGTGATGCTTTGTCATTGGGTATCTCTCGTCTCTGGGTCTATCTAGACGCTCAACTGGCTATGTCACAGTTAAACAGAATATACCGGGTGCATGACCCAACTTTACACCGACAATTCCTTAGGGTACATCTCTTGGAACGCAACTTTGATTATATTACATATTTTCATGTTCCTAGGAGTCTAAATCAAATCACAGATACTCTAGCTAATCACATTTTAGATTGGCATCTTGCTCACACATAAAAAGATCATGATCATACACATGTAAATACATTTTTGCACACATAATCCATAAAGACACAGAAAAGAAATAAAAACCGTATATAAACATCCGAAAATCCTCAAAGTACATAGATGGGCGCAAGCGCCTCAAAAAGTGGGAACCATAACGAGTCATTGGGCTTACACCCTCAAAAAATATATACATATCGGTGCTCGTGGCAAATAAAAGTCTAAAAAGTTGTTCAAGGCCTATGGGCCCTGTTATACTCAAATACAGCCTGACCCAAACGCCTAAACAATCGGACCCATGTCCGAGGTACCCCCACAGTATGAGTCTGCATCGAGGGTGGCAAGTCCTCTATCTCTGTCATGGGAACTGTGCGAGTGAGCTCAGTGAAGTTCCACTCAATCCACCTAAGAACCCTCTCGGACTCTCCTGCTAGGAGGTTCCCTACTACTGCTGCTCCCCTGGTAGCGGCAGCTACGGCCTCTGGCCATGGGTGGCACCTGTTCCGTGCATAATCGACAGGTCGCACGGGTCCCACATCTGCACGCAACACAATGTTCACCCATCAAAAACTCTATTATACAAAAACATGATATATATATCAAAAAGACATAAAAATTACATATGCACACAAAAAAAACTAGATAGGTGGAGACTTACCCATCTCCCCTCGCTCCTCACCAGGAGGCACTGGTATCGTTGGATCTATGGAAAAATTGATCCCTGCATATGGGTAATCCCCAATCGCTGGGATCTGTTGTGACAGCCAGGCAAAAAAGTCGTCATTGAAGGCCTCTATGGTCCTTCCACCACCCTGTCGTGGTAGCAACGCTGCCCATCTGCACACTGTGGGGAAAGTAGCCAGATGTCCTCGTACCGTCAACCGAGGATTGAAACATGGAACTCTCTCGAAGAAAAATGAACATAGGATGGTCCCAAACCTGAAGTTCCTATGCGTTTGTTGTCTGCAAGCTGTCAACTGACCTGTCATGCTTGCTAGTAATGTGGTACTCCAGTCAAAAATTTGTGCATTCATGCACTGAATTACACATTTCATCTGTGCGCGTGAAGCCTGATGCATGGCCGCAGAGCCGATAATCTGCCTGATGAGTGATAAAATGGTCTGGAGGGCGAGGCTGGTAATCCTACTCATGGGAACTGAGGAAGATCTCTGATCAGTCCCAACCTCACAGTACTCCTCTATCAATTCCGAGACTTTTCTCGGCCCCGCAGGAAACATATGAAATTTGATGGGTTCCCCTCTCCTTGAGAGGCCCGTCAAAAAGTAGATATCCTCGGTGGTGGGCACCAAGGATTTCCCCTCTATCATGAAGGCCTCTGCATCTGGGTGCCGATAATCAACCAAGCCATTCAGTAGCCTGGGTTGAGCGCACATAAATGGACACAGGAAAAACTCTACCAAGCCACACTGCATCAGCATGGCCATAACATTCGGATCTGTAGCCACTGCCTCAGTGGCGGCCTCGTTCTCCCTCTCTCTCCACTGAACATACATCCTGCCAAGAACACAAAGCAAAAAGGGGGAGTTAAGTCTTCATTCAATCAAAATTTCCATCGCGCGGGGGGCACCCGCGGGCTGTCGAGGCGACAGTCGCGAGTACCCGTGCGCAGTTTTGGCTCTGCGCATGGGTACCCACAGACTGTCCCTGGACAGCCCACATTTTCCTAGGGCCGACCTCTTGGAGGTCGACGGCCGCCCCCAAAACCAACTTAAATGCAATAAATTAAGTATTGAATTGCAAGATTAGGGAGTTTGTACTTACTTGGTCCAAGCAGAAGTCCGTTTCATCCACTGAAGCTCCCGGAATCACGATCTTTGGCAAAGGGGATGTTTTGGCTCCAGAGTCAATTTTCAAATCAGCAATGGTGATAATGAACTGCCAGCTTCTATTTATAGACTTTTTGGCCTCTTTCTGTCACTTTTTTGGCCCCTTTTATCAGTTTCTTTATACCAAAAACCATTTTGAGTGGTTCAAGAGTTATATGGGAGGGATTTGATCAGGTATTGGGACATTTTTCATTGAGTTTCAGAAAATAAAAAAATATATATATGGACGGTCCATAAAAATAAAAAATAAAAAAAAATCAAAAATCAACTTGAGCATATAGGGTAGGATTTCATCACCACTGTTGCATCTCGTTGCCTTTTGTTCTTACGATATAGGATCGATCCCATCCGGTTGTGACACGGAACCGTCATATCTTCTCTAGAAGTGTCGCAACTTGGTGGCAGACCTTGCCAAAACATGGATGCCCTAGGTAGTTCCTGGTTGCATTATGGTGTCCATGTCGTTTCTCACAACACTGTACGCTCGGGAGTCCGTATAGTCTTTCCTGAATACGAATTTGAGCCTCATTTGCATGGGTCTTTTTCACTCTTTGTCTTACCCTCCGGACTCCCAAAACATAACGGGTCTCCTTTTAAGCCCTTTTCAGACCCTCTAAACATGAAAAGAT
>JZKD02S0588818.1:110642-124258 GCA_000966675.3 Picea glauca | reverse complement strand
CCTTATTCAACTCCCTAAAGTCTACACACATTCTCCATTTCCCTGTCATTTTCTTAGGTACCACAACAAGGGGTGAAACCCACTTGTTGTCAGAAATTGGATAAATGAATCCCACGTTTAATAATTTTTGTAACTCTTCTTTCACAAAATCTTTCAAGATTGGATTCATATGCCTTTGTGGTTGTCTTATTGGTGTCATCTCTGGTTGGATATATATGTGGTGAATACAAGTATCAGGATGCACTCCTCTCATATCAATGTACTCCCATGCAAATGCTCTTGATTGCTCTTTCAAAAGATTTGTTAACTGCTCCTGTTGGTTGAGAATTAATTCAAAATTGATGTATAGACATTTGCCTGGGCTAATTTCTACTGGAATGGTATATGATCCTGGATTCTCATCAATGGTGAAAACCATAGATGGTGAAAATGAGAAAAATGACTCACTTTGTTCTTGAAATTCCTCCCTGAATATTTGATCGTATTGAAGATATGTTTGTGGAAATTTGACATTTTCTATCATAGAAAGAAATTGGCTTAAAATATCATCCTCTGTTGGTTCTTGTAATGCGTGAAATTCATCAACAGAGAATAAATATTCTTCCTCATCATTCTCATGATATGGACATTTTGGCCACCAAAATTCTTCTATAACTGGTTGAGCAAGCGGGAAAAGAGTAAGCTTCTGTGAAGAAATGCCATTTGAGATGAACATATACCCACCACGACATCCTATGAAAGCATTGGTCGTAGCCAACCAAGGTCTTCCTAAAATGATTGGATGACCTTTCGTGGGATCTTTTGAGTGAATAATCATGAAGTCGACAGGATATTCCCACGAAGCTAATGTAGCAAGAATGTCATCAAGGATCCCAACAGGTTTTATAGTTGTATTGTTAGCAAGTTAGAGAACTATAGGGGTAGAGCGAAGGAATCAACTTAGTTGTAACAACTCAACTATGTTGATGGTCATTATATTAATGGTTGCACCCAAGTCGACTAAAGTATTACCAATAGAAACATTATTGATAGTAACTGATACTATTGGGTTCCTGGGGTTGGCATACTTCACAATATTAGGAGCTTCATAAATATAATTCGATAATTGACCTACCAGGTGTATCGTGGGTGGATGTTTTTGTTTCCGACCTAGTTTCTTAATGCAAAGTTCTCTAATGGTCTTGGCGTAGATCGAAACATCTCTGATTGCCTGTAACAATGGAATCTTAACATAGACATTTTTTAGTTCATTCATGATGTCAAGCTCAGATTGAGCAATTGGTTTTTCAATAAGCAACCTCTCAGGAAAAGGAGGTGTTCGCGGGACCTGAGTTTGTATGTTTTGTTGTGATTCAAATACTTTATCCTTTGGAATGATGACATCTTTTAGAGATACCCTGTTTGGTAAATCATCTATAGGTTCTTGTTCATGTTCTTGGATAATTACCTTCGGTGCTGTTCTTTTCACAGGTTGAGTTTTGTTTAAAGTTTTCCCAGATCTCAACTATATTTCTTGTATGGAAATGGGGTTTATGGTGTAAGCTGGGAAGTTTTGAAAATCAACACTATGGAGTGGCAGAGGTGGTCTTCTGTTAAGATTTGGAATGGGTTGAGTGGGTAATATGGTGGGTCGAGGTCGATTATGAGGCTGTTGAGGATTTTGTTGGATAGGTGGTAAAGGAGGTGGAGTAAATCCAGGCAATAACTTATGCATGTTTGGAGGGTATTGAGTACATGGATTCTGTGGAATTGGTACTGCATGTTGTTGTTGATTATTTCCATAATTGTGCTCTCTCCATCCCTGATACCAAGGTTGAGTAGGAACATTTTGTGGTGGCCAATTTGGCCAATTCCATGGGTGTTGTTGTTGTTGAGGAAAAGATGGATAATAGCTGGAAGGTTGTGGGGATGGTTCTTGGTACATATTTGGGTTCCTAGGTTGCCAAGGCTTCTTAGGTGCAGATGAAGTACCTGGAGCTTCCCCTCCCTTGTATATAGCTTGCAGTCCTGGTAAGGATGGACAATCTTCTTTTTTATGATTTTTAGTACAAATTGCACATATAGAAACATTGTCTAAAGGACATTCTCGTAAAGGATGCCTTTTTCTACATTTTGGGCAGAATATGCTTAATACAGGGTTTTCCTCTTCCTGCTTTTTCTTAATCTTCAGAGTGTCTAACTGAGAGCCATTTGTTCCTAAAATATCTGTTTTAAAATTTTCCAAAAGGTTTCCCAGTTCAATTCTAGTGACTCCACTAGATGTGGGTACTTTGGTGTTTTTGTTGACAGGTTCTCTTACGATTTTTACTGTTTTTCCCTTACTTCTCGAATAAGTTCTACATAGTTCACTGAGTGCTTCAAAGTCTTTCTGATAAATGTCTCCTGAAGCCATTAAGTTGAGGGTGTCAATATATTCATCTAAAACCCCTTTTAAGAAAAGAGTTTTGATTGCTTCATCCTGGAGACCATTATATTTGGATTTTTGAAGAGTATATGTAAACCTTTCTAAGCAATCTTCAAGGCTCTCATCATCTTGATGTTGCATCTTAAAAATATCATTCTGAGAATCCTTTGTTCTACAATAGTCTTGGTACTTCTTTAAAAATACTGTCTTCATATCTTCCCAAGATCTAATGCTATACTCTCCTAAACGCATGAACTAGCGTAATGCAGAATCCTTTAAGGTAGCAGGAAACAACTTCAGCTTATGTGCATCCTGTAGATAGTTATAACTCCTACACAGGATGTCAAATTTGAAAATAAAGACATCTGGATGTTCACTACTTTTCCCATAAAAGGTTGGTAGTGCGGAGGGTGGGATATTTTTCATATTGACATTTTGGACCAAATCCAAAATTGGAAACCCAAAAGTTGTTTCTGGTCTTAACTCATTCTCTACTTGTTCTTCTTCTTCATGCTCAACATGAATTTCTTCCCTCTCTCTTCTCTCCATTTCTCTTTCTCTTTCTCTTTCCCTTTCGGCTATGTTAAAAGGATTACCAAAAATTGTATATGCAATCCGATCTTTCTTTGGTGAGGGTATGAAATCCCACCTCTCTAGACTCTTTTTGACAGAATAACTATCTCCTATTGGCTCTTTTGAGGATCCTATCACCTCTGATTCAATAGTTGTAGTTGTTACTTGTGAAACTATAGTGTCAGGATTCCCAAAATTAGCTTGCACTTTTTCTGGATTAATTATATCGACCGAGTTTGGATCACTAGGAATTTGGATTTGTTGGTATGTGGTGTTTCCTAGTTTTGGAGGGGAAATGATAAATGGTTTAAGTTCTTCTCATGTGTTATTATCCCTTTCTAATCCAATTTTAGTTTGTTTTACTCCTGATCCTATGTTTTTCTCTATGGTTTCTTCAGCCAGAGTTCCAGTCTCAGTTTCTATTGCTTTTTGGGTGGAGGTTTCTTCTTTTTGTTGTTTTGAATTTCCCCTAAATCTACCTCTATGATCTCTATTTCTCATGAAAACATACTCAAATAAAGTAAAGACTAAGATTGAGTTTCGGAGGAAACTGTGATAACAGATGCGTAGGTTCTTACCCCTTGTCTTACAGCTCCTCTTTTGTCAACCTACTAATCATACCACACTAAACAAAAGGCATTTTAAAAATAACCAAATCAATTATCTAACTTACCTTCTAAACAACTCCCCGACAACGGCACCAAAAATGTCAAGCTGTGGTATTAAAGATTTTTAATTACCTGAAATCACTAAATTGTCAAACCAGGGTAAGTAAACTTAGAGCTGCTACACTATATGTGCTGGTAAGATTCTAAGTTCTACCTAAATGTTATTCTAAGAAGAAAACATAAACTTACTCTTATGAATTGATTCCTAATGATTATCTTAAAACTGATCATACCTTGTCTAATCAATAAAATGGAAATAATTCTAACTTAATCTAATGCATTTCTATTCCTGGTCCAAAGAAATCATTCAATGTTGTCTACCATTAACTAAACACCTGATTATCAAAACATCTACCTTAACCATACAAGAAAGAGCATTTTTCTAAAAACCCTCTATTTAATCTAAATACCAAGTAATTCTAAATCTAACAAGAGTGAAACTAATCAATGTCCTCCTTTACCCTACAAATATTGGAAGCTTCCTTTAACCAAACCATAAGCGAACTACCCTAACAAAAATAGAGTAAATCAAAGTTCAAACTATCTTCAAATTATGATTAAACTGGAAACTTGAAAACAGAGCAAATCTAAACTAATTTAAGAGAGATCTCAATCGACAGTTGGTTCATTCATCAAATTCCACACTGGCAAGTAACTCATTCTAACATTCAATGATCTATGAGATAATATCAAAACAGAGAATGAACAAAATGAAAATGATTAAATTTTAGCAGCGCAGTTTCTAGTTAAAATAATTCACACATAGATTCCAAAGCTATAAATGAACTAACGATACTATAGAAAAGAGAAAATGAATTGAACCTATTGGTGGGCCCAGCCAAGAGGTGCAATTGCTTTAAAACGAAACCAAAGCTAACTAAAATTACTCCATGCATAACTGTATCATTCCTCATACTCCACAATTCAAAAATTAACTCAAGTCATTCAACAACAAATATGTTATAACACACGGTTCAGAAATTGTATATCAACAATATCGCATAACATCACATAATATCACGTAACCATTCTTGTGAGAGATCCAAGTTTATATAGATCCTCCCACATCTACAATCGTGAATCCTTAAAAATAGTCTTGAACATAGGTACATTTAATTAAGCGAATCTTAGATCCGAAAATGACTCAAAGTTTGTTAAAACTGAGTTCACAGCTTCATGACATGAAGTGTCAAGAAGTGCAAGCTATAAAATAGAGATAAGCATCATAACAAAATGGTTCTATAATCCCGCTTTGATTCATCACATTCTGTTCTTCAAAGATTAAATTCGATATTTAAAATCTGAACTATAACTCGATCAATCCTAGGAATCGGGACTAACATTCCAATCTGGGAATGTCATGCGAATCTTTGACATCTCCACTGAGTGCAAGTTGGTACTTGGTACTGATAAATCTATTTCAAGGAGACAAGTACCTAACTCATGCAATGTTAGTATCAATATTAGTTTAAAGTATCAAAATACATTAAAAATAACTTAAATCATATGAATACCTTGAATAGCTCCATTTAGGGCAAAATGGTGTGAAATGTATCAAGTTAAGGCCAGAAAGGAATGATACTAGATATGGAATGGGGGTATATCTGACATAAGATAGGAAAAAATAAGGTCAATATTGGAGACTAACAATCTCATCCATGGAAAATCCACCCGATGTT
This sequence comes from Picea glauca, assembly GCA_000966675.3. Lineage (NCBI taxonomy): Eukaryota > Viridiplantae > Streptophyta > Pinopsida > Pinales > Pinaceae > Picea > Picea glauca. The sequence goes on along the minus strand of JZKD02S0588818.1, from coordinate 118,934 downwards.
GTGTGGCTACGTGTGTGATGTTGTTGACAAATCTAACTGCTTGATGACCTCTGGTGATATGAGGTTCTTTTGGCTTCCACTATCAATAATGAAATACAATGGGTTATCCTTCACCCACATCTATGAATGGAAAAGGCGCTCACCCTCCTCTGGATCCCCTGTTTCTTCTAGTTGGGTTGTTGTGGTCATGATGGTAGCAATAGGTTCTGCATCGATGATCTATTTCCTTTTATTTTTTTCTAAATCAGAGTCTGAGTTGGGGCTTAGATAGTTTTCTTTGAGCTCGACCACCAATGACTATTTTGAGAGACAATCATTGGTGTTGTGCTAATGGATTTTATGGAATTTTCACCACTTTCCAGTGTCCTTCTTTGTCTTCTCGTTACACTTATTTTCCTGTGGCTTGGGTTTTCTTTCTTGAGGTTGGTTTTTTGTGAGTTAGGGCCACCTTTACGATAATTTGGTTGTTGTGGATTTGCAGGCCCAAACTTCTGCTTATTCGGTTGCTTAAGTTTTTTCTTGATTTTGACAACATATCGATAAGCGACTCCTAGTGACGAGATGTCCAAAAACTCCATTTATGTTTGGATGTACATGTGTAGACACCCAAGGTATTTTAGAACCAGATGTCGCTCAGAGTCTTTGATACCCATCTTGGTGCGCAAGGTATGGAAGGTATTTGTGAACTCTGACACTGTTTGGTCTCGCTCTTAACATAGTGTCGTCCATCTCAGTACAAGTCCTCAGGGTCCCATGTGACCTTTGAATCATTGGCCAAGGCCATTTTGTCCTTTTTCCAACTATAAGTTTGTCACGATAATGGATTAGAAATTCCCTCTGAGTTCAAACAAACCACTTCTATCCATATATTCGACCACATCCATGAATGGCATCAACAACATAGTTTGTGTAAAGAATAAACCACCAAATAACAACGTCTTGATTGGTTTCTCAAATCCCTCGTTTTTGTTATTGCCAAGGATGTAGCATCCACTTTTCCTAAGTCAGAAGAGGAAGCCATCAACAAGGCCCAACAGTTTGACCTTATCTATGCTCAGTCAGGTTACTTATACATAGTATTGCCTGATGCACCCCTACCTATACCATTCAGCCAGGAGAAACCTAGGATGTCCCACGCAATGGATGGGTTGATTTGTTCTATGAACCATCTCAATCCTTACAACCACCCGCCACCCACTTATGGTGCACCTCAATATCCACAACCATATGGAGGGACGTATTATTACCCTCCTCCCAATCACCAACAATCATATCCTGTTGCTAATCCTCCACCAATGGGTGGACCCACACCACTACCCATGATGCGTCTGGTCTCTCAACCAAGTACGAGTTCACCTTCTACCTCCACATGCAACCTTAGCAGTAGTGGAAGCACTTTAACTTCTTACACGCCATATGGATCGTCTCCACAAATCAATCCATGTTTTCCATTTCCTGGTCCTCCACAACCGATTTCTCCTCCACTAGGACAACCACATGCCAAAGTTAACTTTTTTCAAACCTCTCGTTCAACAAATTCAAACTTTTGAACAACTGAATATGCAAATCCGACGCATCTGTGGAATAATGCCAAGAAGAAAGGGAAAAATTGAGACAACAACAACCCGGGACTAGGTGGAAATAACCCCCAAGAAAACCATCCCACTAGGGGCAACTAGAATCAGGGCAACCAAAACCCCTAAGGGGTCACCAATAACAATCAACCACGACAAGGGAAGAAAATAAACCTCGAACGAACTTCCCTTGTGCTCTATGCAGTGAGTATGGACATTATACTCACAATTTCCCCCAAATTACTGATTTCAAATTGATGAAAGAATCCATGAACGTGCAACATCCTCCAGTGTCGCATGCCCCTCAGTAGGCCCCACAACAGTATTTGCAACAAACACCTCCAAACATTTTGCAAAACCCCATTCCACACCAAGGTGTGATGAATACCCAACATGAGGTACACTCTGCTCCACCCCAAATGGGGCAGTATCAAAACCCAGTTCCTAATCAACCTGGAAATCTAACTGATCATAATATCCTCCTTACTAGCGAAGAAGAGATTCTTCTGCAAACATGTGGTCGCCAATATGGTGTTCCCCCTGAATCTACCCGAACCACCTCGAAAGCGGCTCCAACTATAGCCAGACAACCCTTGATGATTCCACGCGCTAACACTAAACCAAACCCTCGTATACCTCACATTTCGTTATGACAGAATGTACATAACCCTCATGCTAGGGTAGCCCATAAATACAGTCTGGTCGACGACTTAGCATAGTCTTCTGCAGCCTTGTCTATATTGGAGGTCCTCCAAACCTGTCCAACTCAGCGGAAATCCTTGCTTTCCGCCTTGGGGGCAGTCGACCCTACTGATACTAGACTCATCACCTTTGATCTCGATAGTGGAGAACCACGCCTCCCCACCTTGGCATCTTTTTAGATACCAGTTAAGATCTGGAACATTATAGTTCATTGATGCATCATCGACGAAGGTGCATCCACATGCATCACGTCCAAAGTAGTATGGAAGAAACTCGGTTGACCTGAGCTAGTACCATCTGCCATCACCTTGAGAGCTTATGACGGTCGCCCATCATCCCCTAAAGGGCTCTTCCAAAATGTCCCTGTAGGACTTGGGGGAAAAACCATCCTCATCGACATTAAATTTATTGACGCCCCACTTGATTACAACATCTAGTTCGAATGTAGCTACATGTATGCTATGAAGGAGTTAGCCTCTTCTGTGTTTCAAATGATGATGTTTTCACACAACGGGAAAATTTTCACCATCGACCAAATTACACATTACGAGCCTAATCATTCTGCCAACATTGATAACATTCTGCCCCTTATCCACACTAGCTCCGATGCTTTTTCGGTCATCAACATGGATCCTCAAGGAGTGCAAAGGTGATCTTTTCCCCATCGGAAAAATTGTGAACAGAGAAATAACCTTCTGGTAGATTCAACCATTTTTCTAAGGCATTCGCATCTATCTGAACTTCAAATACGAGAATATCAAAATTAACTTGTACCTCGAAGGGAGAGGTTCCTCCAAAGTGGTCACTTGATGAAGATGTGCATGTTGTTATCGATAGGCATTGAAGGATGTGGGAAAAATTCTCCATCAGTTCGTCCCTATGTCGTGTGAGAGCTTGCTCAAGAAACAGGTTAATAAAATCTTCTTCTCCACCTTTTTTTTTTTTTTTCTGCCGCCATAGAGGGTTTCTTAGGCATGCGATAGCGATTTTCCTCAAGAGAGACAAGCTCGAGACCCAACTTGCTATACTCGGACCTCCTCGGGGACATGCACTGGAAAACGATCAAGAGTAGCCTGCTCTCATACCACTGATCCGAATTATTTTCGGAATGAAATGAAAGCAGAGATATTACAGTGAAATACACACAAAAATTGTCAGAAATAGAGAAATACAACAACACATGATTTCTATTAATGAAATAAATGTACAGAGATTGTAAAAATACACAGGGTAAAACTTGCTAGAATGGTGGCAGCTTTATCTCTGAGAAGAGATGTGACGGATACGCTCATTCACAAGAAGATGATTACAATGAGGCTCTGAAGGCCTTTTTATGATAAACATTAATTCCAAAACCCTATACATCCAAAAACCTAACCCTAGGAGATGAAGCGCTAAAATTCATGTGGGACCCGTTGGGGTAAGTTAGTACATTAACTTCTCGGGGTCATAACTTTTTCGTACGATCTTCGTTTTAGGCATGTGATAGACTGTTGGAAATGCATTTTCGAGAACTACGCATTATACCATCAAACTCTGACTCCATCTATAGTTTTACTGTGGCAAGCCAATAAAACATTGTTTAGAGCCCCAAAACGGCCCTAGAAGTACAAAAAGATGAACTGACATGAAAACTTCCAAAATAAGCTAGTTGGAATAGGTGGGAGGCCACCAATATCCACCTGGATGCTATGTAGGGCTTCAAGATAGCCCCGTAAGTGAAAAAACTACAATTACAAAGAAATGTCCCCATTACAGAGAAACGTGTTGAGATGAAAACTATCAATATGAGAAAGTTGTAATTTGGAATAGGTGGGTGGCCACAGATATCCACCTGGATCAAAAGGGAAGTCTAGCCCCTTACGAACCACCTAGTAATTTTAGGTGATTTTTTTTTTAATTATGGTGTTGAGTCAACCCGCATTGGTAAATAATAATAATAATAATAATAATAATAATTTAATTTAAGGTCACGACCAAGCTAGACACAAAATTGGTATATGAGACCTCCTTGTTTGTGGGAGAAGGGACCACCCCTCTGTGCAACGATTTGACTGCAAAAGTCTACGAAGGTATACATACACTACCATGTTACAGTTTCTGCTATTATTAGTTTACTTTCAATTTACTAGATAACAATAGCATAGACAGGATCACTAAGAGAAACACAATCACAAGAGTACACAAGCATTTATCCTGGGAAACCCTCTAGGGAAAGAAAACCCAACAAAACTTCCTTACTATAGATAACCAATACAATGCCAAGACAATGAGCCAAACAACACAGAAATTCCTCTCCTAGAGATGCGCCTCTCTTTCTCTTCCTTCTTCCGACAACTGGTAACTGCAGCTTCCTTCAATACTTGCACACTAGATGAGTGAGCTGAGTGTGTGTCCAAATGAGGCATTGGCTTCTCTTATTTATACAATTCTGGCACGTGTGGAAGTGTCTCTTTACTGGCAGGGCCGACTTCTTCTTCTGGGTGGTTATAACCATGTTTAATATATTCTGGGGCCGACTTCTTATTTAGCCTATTATAATTAGGGTTTGACCAATCCACAAAAGGGGATTTGGTCAATTACAATGCTCGACATGATCAATCCACAAAAGGGGATTGATCTAATCAAAATAATAAATATATTTTATCTTTATCCACAAAAGGGGATAAGAATATTCTTTGCAGTTACACAATATTTTAACACTCCCTCTTAACAAGAAGGATATTCTTTATCTTTTGACAAGTCACTGGATGTCAACATCAACTAGGTAGAAGCATCCACTGGATAACATCATCAACTAGGCAACATCATCAACTGGGTAACATCATCAACTGGATAACATCATCAATTGGATAACAAGAGGCATCAATATAATCCACTTGGTCATCTGGAATCATGATCATTGACTGGAATATCTATAAGTCATCGGAAGTTTTGTTCTCTTTATCTTCACGCAGAAGATACTCTTTCTTTCTTTCTTCTTCACGCAGAAGTTACTTCTATCTTATCTTCACACAGAAGATATTCTATGAGTTTTTCCATTCCTTTTAATGTCTCCCTTCTCTTGTAGTCATCTATCTCTCCCATCCACTGGGGAGGAATACTACCATAGCTTCACTTATTGTCATCCCACATGAACTAGAAAAGCTAAGATGCTATCCTGGGCAAGACTAGACTCCCTTTCCATGATCCACGCAGGATCACAACACAAACCTCAATAACCAACTAACCATTCCACATGGTCAAGGTTTGTGTTCCAGGCTACTCAATCCTTGGCTAGAGGAGAGTATCTACCCACTACCCCTTGGAGAAACATCCACATTCCTCTCTACGAGGGTGGTCACACCCCTCTCTACGAGGGTATTCTAGCATGTCTCTAGAGTATCCAAAACTCAACACTTGGAAAGAGGCCAACCTTGGAAAATTTCTCATTCCCCTTCTCTACGAAGGTTTCTTCCTTCTCTACGAAGGTCCCTTCTCTATGAAGGTCTACCTATGGGATTTCTCTTTCCTTCTCTATGAAGGTCTAGCTATGGGATCCAAAAAAATCTCTTGTGGTACAAAATCTTTCAATGGTATAATACCATGCTACCCATATGTTGGGAACTATCCATCTACTGGATAACTTTCATCTTGATCAAAATATCTAGGCACCATCCATCTTCTTTCCCAACTGCATCAAATCATGATCCTCCATTTCAAACTCAGAGACATAGCGCCCTCTTGCACCAAACTGATAGTTTCTAATGATCATCCTTGAAGTTCTCTTCTATAATATCCTGGGTGCCTTCTTGAGTTCGAATATTTCTTTCTTTCTATCTTCATAATGGATAAACCTGCTCCCTTTGCATCTATAAGAACAGTACTGGAGCAACCTGTAGTTACCTGCATCTCATCCACTATATCTGAGTATCCATCTTTTTCTTCATCTTGAATATTTTTGTTCTGCATCTTTAGGAGCCTCCTGCTCCTATATAAATACTGGATATTGTCTGATCTTTACTGACTGTCACCATATCATACGTCCTTCTCATGTTGTCTAACTTCTGCAAGTTATGGCATAAGTTCTTTCTTCCGAGACTTGTAAACTTACTTACAATATGATTTCTGAAATAAATATTTTATCTCTTTCTTCATCCTCTTCTTTGATACTCCCTTCATAAGTCTGCATAGATACTGAAGTAAAACGAGGTTAATTAACATTCTCACAAAAATATCTAACTTGTAATGATAAAGTATTAAAGTAAACAATATATTAGAAATAAACATGAATACTTATCTTTTGGTTTTGTACGGACTCCACCATTTGCTATATTTCTTCAGATCAACTATCTTCAACTTAAAGTACATAATCCTTAATTTCTGCTAAAGCTTTCTTTAAGGGAGGAGATTTCTCTTCCTCTTCCATATGTGCTTGATGCTTTCTTTTCCCTTTTCCTTGAGGGCAGTCATAGGAAAAGTGTCCCAACTTTTGACAGTTGTAGCATCTAATATTTGAAATATCTTTCTTCTTATCTGGAACTCTTACGAAGTTAGATTCTTTATTGTTCTTCTTGAAGGAACTTCTTTTGTTCTTTTGAGCTGTAAGAGTTTCCTCTTCATCGACAATTAATATCTTTTTTTGGTCTACAAGTTTAGATTCTTCGTGTGTGCAATCTACCCATAACTTATCAAACTTGGGTAACTTGCTTCTTGCACACACTCCTTGTACAAAAGGAATCCAAAATGTTGGAAACCCATTTAGGGTTGTGGTTACAAGCTCCTTGTCACTAATGACATCTCCAATAGCTACAAGTTGATCTCTGATCTGAGAAACTCTCATAAGGTAGGATGTGACAGATTTTGAGTTTTCCATCTTCATATTACGAAGTTGATTTCTTAAGGTAAGATTTTGGCTGATGTCTTTGCTTTCATATAACCTGTTGAGTGCTTCATACATTTTCCTTGTTGTCTGTAGTTCAAATATATGAGGGATCAAGTGATCCTTCACTGAATCTGACACAATTCTCTTTTCTTTCTTTTCATTCTTCTTATGTTTGGTCTTTTGCTCTACTTCATCTGGTTCTGGTACATCTACTGTAATGTGTTCTAGGAGATCATTCTCGTCTAGAATCATCTGCAACCTATGCTTCCAAGATCTAAAGTTTCTAGATCCTTCCAGCCTATCTTATACCCTCATGTCGGTAGCCATTCTTTCTTGCAGTAGAAACCCTAGCCCTCCGGGCTATAGAAATAATAAAAAAATCAAATTTCTTGGATCTGAAAAATGAACTCACCAAAAGATGCACTGGACTGAGGCGAGTAGCTTGGGGTGTTTAGATTTTAGAAAATCTAACGTTTACCCCTCCAAACTTGATCTGCAAATTTATGGACTAGTGCTTCTGATTTTCTGGTACTTCTAGTTTTCTGGTACTTCTGGTACACTAGTACTTCTGGTTTTCTAGTACTTTTGGTACTTTGTGAAAACTAGGGTTTCACTTTCCAGGAGATCTAGCCACTGAAAATGTGCACTGAAGATGACAAAATGTTCCTTGAGGTAGGGCGCACCTTTCTAGATGGATTTGGGGCTGAAAAACTTCTTCAATAAAAATTCCTAATTTTCATGTACGACAACAATGATGTTTTTCTTTTTCCTGTGAAAGATGCTCTCTTCAGCTTAGCTCTAATACCATGTTAAAGTTTTTTCTATTATTAGGTTACTTTCAATTTACTAAATAACAATAGCATAGACAGGATCATTGGTAGAAACACAATCACAAGAGTACACAATCATTTATCTTGGGAAACCCTCTAGGGGAAGAAAACCCAGCAAAACTTCCTTAATATAGATAGCCAATACAATGCCAAGACAACGAGCCAAACAACACAGAAATTCCTCTCCTAGAGATGTGCCTCTCTTTCTCTTCCTTCTTCCAGCATCTGGTAACTGCAGCTTCCTTCAATACTTGCGCACTAGATGAGTGAGCTGAGTGTGTGTCTAAATCAAGCGATGGCTTCTCTTGTTTATACAATTCTG
>JZKD02S0588818.1:29781-47938 GCA_000966675.3 Picea glauca | reverse complement strand
AACCTAGGGGCTATCTGACCAGGATTAGACAGTCTGATCAGATGTATTCACTAGTTCTATCCTAGGGGATATCTGACCAGGATTAGATAGTCTGATCAGATGTATTCACTAACCTATCAACCTTGAAAATTTAAAATAAATTGGTCATGCTTGAAAGGTATGACCAAGTCACTGTTATTGCATGGGGCTTTTATTTCAAATATTTTTTGCCCTCTTTTCTTTTTCTTTTCCTTTCTTTTCTCTATTTTTTCTTCTTCTTTTTCTTTTTCTTTTTTCAAAATGAAAAATGAATTTCCAATAAGAACACTAGATACAGATAATATCAACATATCCAAGTCATAAGTTGATTCCCATAATTTATGGGGTGATAACAGCGGCTCCACCTGGGGATGGTACTTGCCCTGTTAAGTGCCAAGAATCCAGTTCCCTGTCATTTCGATCATATCTGTCTAGTAGCCTTAATTGGTCTTATTCTCGGGAAAATTTTTGAAAAATAGTGACCAGCAGCTTAGGGCCTTCTCTTCAGGCTTCAACCGACTAACCAATGTTCCTTACTTCAGAAAATGCGAGTAAAGACTGAAAATTAAATCCAGTATGTACAATGGGGAGTGAGTTCTTCAATTCTCTTATTCAAGAGGGACATAATGTTTCAACATTCTGCCATTCACAGGTGCTCCCGGCAGATCTGACCCATCGACATTGTTTAACAAAAAGGCATTTTTTCCCTTGAAAGCTTGGATCCTGTAGGGCCCTGTCCACAGATGATCAAATTTCCCATGCTTTCCCTTGTCCTCGTTCCTGGCATCCCATCTCAATACCAGGTCTCCCAGCTTGAAATCATCCTCCTTGGTTCGTTTGTCAAAGATCTTCTTAATGTTCTCTTGGATGACTTGCGTTTTGTTGAAAACATCCTCTCTAGTCTGCTGCAAATGAATCATCTGGTTGATTCGTCTCTGGGAGTCATTTGGCTCAGCTTGTATTTCTTGAAGTAAATTCATGACAGGAACTCCCAAAGAAGTTGGGAAAATGGCCTCAGTACCATAGACCAACTGGTATGGTGACATACCAATTGACCTCTTGGTGGTCAGTCTATCTGCCCATAAAGCAAATACCAACTTATCATGCCATGATTTTTTATTCTCCTGCAGCGTTTTCTTGATGATATTCACCAAAGACTTGTTTAATGATTCCGCCAACCCGTTCCCCTAAGGGTAGTAGGTTGTAGAATTCCCCAAGCCAATGTGGTAACGGCTGCATAAATCAATAAGTTTCTTTGACCGAAAGGCAACTTGATTGTCAGTAATGATCTTTCTAGGACAACCAAAACGGGATAAAATATTATTTTCAAGAAACTTGATAATAACAGAGTCAGTGGCTTGCTTGCTTGGTACAACCTCGATCCATTTGGTAAAATAGTCGATGGCAGTGAGAATCCACCTATGTTGGCCCGAAGATGGAGGATGTATCTCCCCAATGAAATCAAGTCCCCATTGTTGGAAAGGAGCCTCAACTGAAATTGGTTTAAGAGGTAAAGGAAGGAGTTTCCTTTTACCCTCAAACAGTTGGCACTGATGACAAGATGTTACTTTCTGATGTACATCTGCAAATAAGGTGGGCCAGTAAAAACCAGCTCTGAGTATTTTGTTGACCATAACCTTCCAGTTTAAATGGCCACCACATTCACCTGCATGGAACTCTTGCAACACTTTGTCAGCTTCATCTTTGAGTAAGCAATTTAAAAGAATACCTGCAGGGTCTTTCCAATACAAATTTCCTTCTATAATATAGAATTTCAAAGCCTTCAACTTTAAAAATCTAGCTTTAGTTTTAGTTAAACCAGGGGGAGCTTGTAAGTTTTGTAAAACAAAAATAAGGTCTGCATACCACGGAGAATTTAGAAAAACCTCTTTAACGTTTGGAGTCGCCATCTCGCCATGTTCATCTGCCACATCTAGAAAATTAATGTCAAGATCCTGGAAGTTAGATTCAACCATCAATTTGGCAAGGCCTTGGCCTTTGATCAGTTTTGTGGGCTTAATTTCAATGTCGTATTCTAGAATAACTGCAATCCACTTTCCCCTTCTCCCATCAGGGTTGTCTTGTGTCAAGATATCTTTCACTACCGCGTTTGGAACATATCCTATGACATGTGAATGAAGAATATAGACCCTAAAGTCCTTTATATCCTTTACCAAAGCAAAAGCCTGTTTTTCCATGATATTATAGTTCAGTGCAGCATATCTTAGAGCTTTGCTGAAGAAATCTATGGGTTGTTCATACCCTTCACTGTTCTTCTGCAATAATACAACCGCTATAGTATGTTCCGAGGCGAAAGAGAAAAGATATAAATCTTTTGTGAAATCGGGACTAATCAGAACTGGAGCCTCTGTGACTGCTCGTTTGACCTGTTTGAAGGATTTTCTGGACTCTGAGTCCCATTTTATTTTAGTGTCCTTTTTAAGCATGTTTGTGATATTTTGGAGGAGCTCAGCTAGATTAGGAATGAATCTTCGAAGAAAGTTAATTTGCCCTATAAAGGATTGTAGTTCTTTTAGATTCCTTGGGTGTTCTAACTTTAGTATGGCCTCTATTCTGCTGGGGTCAATTCTGATGCCTTCTTTAGAGATGATGTGTCCCAGTAGTTTTCCTTCTTCTAACCCAAAGAGACATTTCTTTGGATTTAGAGAAATTCTGAACCTTCTACACTTTTCAAAAACTCGTCTAAGGTGTCGTAGGTGTTCATCATCAGATTGGGAGAATACAGTCACATCATCCAAATAAACGATGATAAACTTACCCGACTCTTCAACGAAGGCGATATCCATTGCCCTCTGGAAGGTAGCTCCCGCATTCATCAGACCAAAGGGCATATTTACATACATGAAAGTGCCCCAGGGAGTGGTGAAAGCGGTTTTTTCCCGATCGTCCAAGTGAACTAGGACTTGGTTGTAGCCTGAGAAACCATCTAACAGAGAAATTCGACTAGACCCGGCCACTCTTTGCAGGAGGTGATCCATTTTAGGCAAGGGGTAATTATCCTTTAAGGATGCTTTTTTCAGATTCCGGAAATCTATACAGAGTCGAATTTCCCCAGTTTTCTTGCGAGTAGGGACTAAATTGGAAACCCACTTAGAGAAATGGAGTGGGACTATGATCTTGGCATCATACATTTTCTTAATCTCTTTTTCTATTAAGGGGAGCAGCTTAGGATTTATTCTCCTAAGTTTCTGCCTAAATGGTTTCTGGTCTTCCTTTATGGGAATCATGTGTTGTATGATGCTGGTGTCATAGGCTTTTAAATCTTCATAGCTCCGGGCAAAAACGTCCTAAAATTCTTTGAATAACTCAATGTACTTAAGATTTTGTTCCGAGAGTAAAGATTTGGACAGTTTAACCATATTAGGTTTCTCTTCAGTTCCTATATTGAAATCCTCTACCTCTTGCCCATGGGCTTCTATTTTGGGCTTCTTAGCTACGTCGTCATTGTCAAACAGATCTTCCAAAGGGACAAGACCTCTAGGTAAAATATTGCTCTTTAGTTGCAAAACTTCGACCTCCAGTTCTTCGTCTCCTGACTCTCCTAAATCTACTATATCCTCTGTATCTACTGTATTTACATTATTAACACTATCTATTTCAAACTCAAAATTATTTACATTTTCATTTTCTATATCTATGTTTGTACATTCAAAATCGTTCTTACATTGCAGAAAATCCTCTCTCTGATCGTCATTTCCAAACACTTGCCAGTACCTGATATTATCGGGCACTGCCGGTCTGCACTTCACTTCCACAGTGTATGGGCAAGTTTGTCGGAAAGGAATCTTGCAGGAAGCAGCAGATGTAGCTAATCCGTCCGCCAGAATATTCTGTCCTCTAGGCATGACCTGCAAGTCCACCTTGTTAAAACACTTCAAAGCATCGAGAGCAGCATTCCTGTATGCTCTAAGGCGTGGATGTTTAGCAACATATTCACCTTTAATTTGTTTAATAATTAATTCAGAATCACCCCTCACCATTATTTGCTTAGCACCCACCTTTTTCAACAGCTTCAGTCCTAGAATTAAAGCTTCGTACTCAGCAACGTTGTTAGTGCAATGGAAATTTAACTTATAGGAATGATTTTCTGAATACCTTTTTTGATGATTATGCAACCAGACACCAGCTCCTGCCCCTTTTTTACTCATGGATCCATCAAAATCCATACACCAGAAATCAGCAAGGAACTCTTTAGTGATTATATTTTTCATCTTGGTTGCCTCGCCGTTTTCTGGGCCTTCTTCTTGACTAGCTACCTCTTCCACCAGCTGATTGTCTGGCTCTTCGGTATCACCATCATTGTACAGGATGAATGAATCTAAATCTGAATGAGTAGAGTAAAGGGGGTAATTGTGAGGTTTCTCTTGACTGCTTACCATATACTTCATCAACATTTCTCTGTATAACCTCCTTAGTTGTCCAAACACTGGGATAGTGGCGTAAGACATATCCAGCTGCAAGGTTCCTTTCAACTTAGCTCCCTAAGAGCGGGATAACAACATACCATATTTTGGTGGGATGTCAGAAACCACTACGTCCATCACCATGCTTTTCGAAGGGATCTGAACCAGGGTTATGCATAGATCTTTAATCAAACCAATACATTTGACTTTGCTGGAGTCAAACGAGTGCAGATCTTTGTAAGGACTAGTGACCTCCAATCCCAGTTTTTCCATTACCGCCTTAGGCATCAAATTGTGTGAGGCACCTGAATCCAAAATGGATTTATGCAATATCAAATCATGTATGTTCAAACTTATGTAAAAGGGAGCCACATCATCGGTATCGTCTCGACCATCCACCTCTGGTCCGAAAAGGAGTTTGGGACGATCATCAGCAAGGTTCACAGTGTCAGAATGAGTCACTGACCCAATAATCAAGGCTTTGGTGCCTATGTTAGGTTCAATGGCTAACACTTTTAATACCTGTGATCGATAACCACCCCTGCTTATCAACTCTGTCAATGGGACGAGAATTTTAATTTTGGCCAATTCTGCCTCTAGGCTAAAAGGTGCTGGTGTTCGGGTCTGACTCGTTGATTCTGGTTGGTCCACCATATCCTTCCAGTCAAAAGTACTAGGCAGGTTAACAAGCAAAACTTCGGTCTGTGCCGGTCTTTTCAGTATGGTGATGTTTTTCTTCACTGGAGCATCAGTTTTACCTTTCTTAGAATACTTTTCAGCCATAACCTTCTCAGGAATTTTCTCAGTCTCAGATACCTTCTGTGTTCCAGACGTCCTTTTCGCGAAATTTCCTTCTGCCTTCTTACTTCACAGATTATATTGGCGTTGCACCTCCAAGATATCGTTTTCATAGGCCTGTTGTCCTGCATCCTCAACCTCCTCACTTACCTTTGTTTAATTTAGCAGAAAGAGTTCCTGCTCTTCTCGAGTGAGGAAAATGGCCTCATTATCATGAATGCCCATGAGGTTGATATGAGTGTCCTCCAATTCTTCATTTACTTCCCCCCCATCATTAGCATAGTTTTCCTGCAAGGGAGGTCTGATCGACTAATCAGGGCCTCTCTGATCTCTTTGGTCCCTTTGATCCCTAGGATCCCTAGGATCTCTTTGCCTGATCTGAGGAGGATTTCTTCTAAAATTGGGGTTCTGAATCTGGGGAGCAGGTGCGGTGTCCCTAGGAGGGTTTCTGTCGGACAAATTTATTCTTTCCATCATTAATTCCACTATACGGGCTAAAGAATCCTGCTTGGAATCTGTGGTCGATGTGGAAGGTTCTTCTTTGATAGTGACCCTTCTTTTTGACCTTTGCCGGGCCCGTTTCACCAATAGATTTGCCTCCACACTAATAGCACTTTTCTGCATGTCTTCGAGGGTGGCAGCATTTCTTTCCCTCAATTGGTAAGACATGTCAGCATCGAATCCATCAAGAAATTTAATCAATGCCAAACCCGGGGGAGGTTTGATTTCATTTGGGATTGCATTATACAAGTTGTTAAAACGGACACAATAGTCTTGGATCGTCTCACCTTGATTTCGTTTTATGTTCTCGTATTCTGACAGTATTTGAAGAGGGTTTTTCTTTACCTCCCATATGTCGAGAAAACTTCTTTGGAACACGACAAGGTCAAGGATTGATGCGGCAGGTAGAGATTTGAACCATTTCTCGACGTCCCCTATCAGACTCTGGGCGAAAAGTCTCATTTGAACATCGACTTCATCAACTTCTTGTAAATCCAAGTAGTCGTTCATTTTATCTACATGTTGTTGTGTGCTTAATGTTCCTGTTGCATCGAACTATGGCAGTCTAGTCTGGTAGTCTTGGGGCATGGCATGCAGAGGTGCAACCAACACCAAAGGAGCGTATCGAGCTGCCATGATGGGCGGGGGAGGCAGAACGATGGTCTGGGTGGTAGGAGAGGTAGTGACTGAAGACGAGGAAGACGAAGGACTGAGTAGGGCTGAGGTAGTGATTTGTAGTTTAGTCGTAGGAGACAAGCCTTCGGGGGTTCGAGGTTGCAGCACCGTTGGGTCAAAGATGAGCTTAGACACAAAGGTTTCAGACTAGGCTCTAACCAGGTTTCGTAGCGAAAAAGGATCAAGATCAAGGCTTTGTAAGCTATCTGGTTCTCCGGAAAAGGAAGGAGACTTGTGAAGTGAAGTACCTCTCACTGAACTGGAAATGAAATCCTTTCGCCTCAATAATTGCTCAGGGTTATCTAACGCTGTAGAGGGTTCTGGGTCTGGATGAGATCGACTGTGGACTTTCTTGGGAGCCAGAACTCTTTTTGGGTTTATATATATATATATATATATTTTAGATTTTATGATAAGTGCAAACTAAGGGTGATTTCTATGCTGACGTCGTCTAGCTTCCAATTGTTCCTGAGCAACTATGTCACGTTCAATGGCTTCCCACGAACGTTCGAGCTCTTCCCGATTATTGGCAGTTTGGAGGATTAAATCAAACAAGTTTGACGCAATATGCATTTGATTCGATAGTCCAGGCTTGATATTCGGTTGTACTGCGGCGGGGACAGTCATAGAGGAACAAAGGTCCTAGGAAAGATACTGGAAGTAATATGTACAGAGTTAATCAACCTCTAAATATTACTTTCTTCTCAAAATCAAAGCTTCTTTAGGGGAAAGAAATCATGAGATATCAGTTTTAGTTCGTCCCCAGTGGAGTCGCCATTTATGTTAGCACTTGGTAAATTTCCTAGAGGTTGAAAAAGAAGAAATCTACTAAGGTAACCTTAACCAACTGCTTTAAAGCTGGGATCTAGCCCTTCCATCTTCAGAGAGGGATCTCTCTATGTGATTTAGCTTTGTTTTATTTTCAGATATTAGGCTAGTTAAAGAAATCGTTGGTTTGTTGTAAAGGTTTTTTAAAGTTGGTTGAGACAAACTACACATCCATTGGGCTATGGGGTCCGTGTTTAATCAAATCTGAGAAATAACCAGAAACGCCAAAGAAGTTTTTCACAGGGCGAGGTAATACATTCACTGGATCTTTTTGCAATTAAAATGATGAATGGAAGAACAGATGAGGAAATAACTTCAACTAACAAGTAGTTAAGAATTTTTTAATTGAAGGTATTAGAAGATAAACATTTAAATCCCTAGAATCGGAAACAGGGTATCAGAGATAAATCCTGCAACATAACGCTATTCATAAAGATTAGATTCAGAAAACAAAATGAATACAGAGAAAGAAAACCTTTTAACTGAGAGAATCACTTCACCAGTGAACATACGCAAGAATCCTGTAAGATGCCTCTTTTTTATTAATGGTGGATCTCTTCAAAAATGATATAGCTTGATAGAAAAAGGGTGTGCAAATCAACAACCCTCAATACATCGGAAAATAAAGTATTTATAGTACAAAATACATACGCTCCTATCATAACTGATCAGGATGTGTTCATGCTATTTTTAGACTAACTATCTTAACTAATCAAAACTGCTTTGATGACTCATTACAAATGTATACTGAATTTCAGGGGTAGGCCGTTGGCGAGGTGCCTCAGCAACCTCTGCTGATAGGACAACTGACTGGAAGTGACAACTCATCTACTAATCTAGTAGATCACACAGTTCTTCCCATCTGATATGACCTGGCACTGTGACTTTAAGCAATCTCCGGTACACTTCGTCCATGTTTGTGTACTTAGCAAATGTAGGCGCGATGACAAAAATGTGCTTAATTTCATGCTGGATACTAATATCCAACTGCAAGGCATCCATGAATGCTCTTCCTGTGATGCTTCCCTGTATTCCTGGAAACTTAGAACTGTCCTTGGACACTTTGGTCAACCTTTCCTTATAATCAGGGAGTGTCATCAATTTGTCATTTATGACCTTCATACCAGGCAGGCCCTTCCTTTGCAGAGCATCTATCTTGTGGAAAAAATTCTACACTCCTTGATCCATGACTTGGATCTTCTCCTCAAGCTGAAGCATGAGACCTCTTTTGGTCAGAACTCTTTCCACTTCCAATATGGTTTCTGTCCTGTCTTCAATTTTCAATTCTTTGAGTTCCTCCCGGGTCTTAGAATTCAGGAATCTTATGATTTCATTAGCTTGGGCTGGCATGTCTCCCAGTTCCATTCTGATTTTCTCCACAGCCTATTTGCTCCTCTCGGGCAACTCGTTTTGTTCAAACATGATTTGAACCATTGGCCAGATTTCATTAATGGACTTAGAAATATTCATCCACATAAGTTCTTTAACCTCGGCCAAGGTCTTTCCTGCTATTGTCTGTTTCTGGAGCTGCTGCAACTCCTTCCTGATCTTCTCATTCACCTGCTTCTCCTTGGACAGACTCATCTGAAAAGAAGTCTTCAGCTCTTGGAGATTCTCCAATTCTTTTTTAAGCCTGTTGATTTCTGATTCTTGCAGGTTCATTCTCTCCATAGACTTGGCCAGGTCTGTAGCTCCTTCTGGTAGGGGTACTGTCGTTGCAGATGGAATGACTGTCACCATTGGTGTTGCTATTGGGATGGCACTCAATGGAATGCCTTCCATTATCTTTGCCTGCTCTTTCTCCTTGAGCAGTCTCTCCATCTCTGCCTCCATCTCCTTTAACTGCGCATTCTGCTCCAGGAGTAATTTCAACATCTCATCTTTTTCACCTTCCTTTTCAGCTATTTCCATTTCCTGTGGGTCCTCTGTTGGAGGGAGCTTTAGATGTTTTCTCAATGAGGCGATGTCAGCATTTTTATTTTTAATCATCTCTTCGGTAGCCTTGATGTTCGCTGGGTCATAACCGATCTTGAGGACCAGCTCCTCCAGCGTCTTTATCCTATTATCTTTCACGAAGGAAGATAATTTTTCCATCTTCAGTTGGGTCTGGTCATTGCTCAGTGCTACTCGGAACTTTGATGAAGAAGTTGAAGCGTGGGATAAAGTGTGGAAAATCATCTCCCCAGTTTTATTATGCAGATCCATCTGATCTGCTGGATGCACATCTTTTGCTTGAAAATCAAATGTGGCCCTCTTGTAATCATATATCACCTTTGGATCAGGAACTTGTGCTTGGAGGAATGCCATATGCATCCTACCCTTCTCTGTATCAAATGCTGAAAGAAGTCTATGTTGGGTCGTGGATGACTGCTTTTGGAACTGTGCATAAGTGCTGCTGGTGAGCGTCTGGTTCTTCTTTTTGATCATGTCATATTTTTCAAAAATTCCCAACTTGGGCCCAGTCTTGCTTGGCAGAGTATCCAAGGGAGAATCTATGGATTTTAACGCTTTTGTCCCTTCCTTCAACTGACTGGAACCGAAAGGAAAGCTGAATTGCTTGGCCCTAGTGGTGGCCACTGTGGTAGTCACTGTGGTAGATTCTACTATTGTGCTGGGCGTTGGGACTGTCTTAGGCTTCTTGGAGTGAATTTGGAATTCCTCCGATGACACCTCTGTTACAGGAGGAGATGACTCCTGTCGGGGTCTCTTCTCCTTGAGGACCTGAGGTGTGGTAGCGGGTAGCGCAATTGTTGAGGGCACCTTCTGATCCAAGTCCAGTAAAGTGTCAGGCAACCATACTGTCTGATTCACGAATTTCTCGATCGCTGGCTTGGGCTCATGAGCATACGAGGCATTTTTGTTCTTCACCCTCATATCTGAAATTATACCGTGAGGATCATAATGCCAAATGAAACTTGTAGAGAATTTTGTCTCCTTCAACATCCGATCTGCTTCTTCCCCTGTGCCTCGGTTATTGCAGATGAAGGGACCAATTTGTCCCTTGATTCTCAACTGTTTCTTTTTCTTAAGGGAAACAAAATGAATCTCATCAGAATTCATAATCTGCCTTATATACTCTAGTGCAAAAATCCTTACCGGTACATATCGAGGCAGTTTATAAGGCGCCAATTCATGCCCAAAGACTCTGATTTCTGTGTGATTCTGGCATAAGTACCAGTCTCCTGTCTGAACGTTGTCTGAGAGATGCAAGATTCTCTGAACTTCATCATTTATTCATGGCTCAGGCATGCCACGCAACATACTTACCACGGGGTGGTAAAAACAGTTGATGAATGCGGTGAAGTCATATTCGACAGAATTGTGTTTCAAGAGAGAAGTCCATGCTGTGACTGGATGGGGATTCCCGTTAGCATCCATCTTCTGCAGGGAGAAATTGAACCTGTTGGCTTGGAAATAGAGGAACATGTAAGCCAGGATGGATGAGTACCTGAACATGCCTCCTGTGGTGAAATTGACGAACTGCTCATGGATATTATTGGCCAAGAAGGTGCTGTATTCGAACTGCGTGGTTGGTTGTTCATCGTTTGAGAAGATGGACAGAAAACCCAGGATGGGCTCATCCACCCACTGATCAGAATAGTATCCAAGAAGGGCACACAAAGATGAAATAATCTGATTCCCTTTGGTGGAAAACATAGACGAGGGGTATGGGGGGTTGGTGGATGAGAGTGGAGCTGAAGTGGGAAGAAAAAGCTCGAAAATCTGAGCTCTTTGCGGGAAAGTCATTTTCTGGTAAAGCTCGGTGAGGATTTCTAAGTTAAAGGGGGACACAGACTCTGCTCGGGTGATTTGTAACATCTGGTCGATATCCTCAAGGGTGATGAAGAAAAGAGCGTCTTCGGATGAAGAAAGGATGGCTTTTTGGTCAGGGACATAGTGGGCCTGGCATTGGAGAGCAAACTCGGGGAAATTATGGATTTGAGGGAAGAGATACAGAGGCAAATTGGACTCCCAGAGTCCAATTTCGTCGCTCTGGTCCAGGAAAACCTCCCAGAGCCACGACTGGAGATCAGAGAAGTCAAAACTGCATATGGTATCGGCTATCAAATGGTCCTTATCGACCAGGGGAATTTTATCCAGGTCAATCGGAGGAGGAACGAACGAATTCTCTTCCTCTTCATCTTTCTTCGTCTTAGACACCATTTCGGCAACTGTACCTGCAAATAACAATGCATTAGTGGGGTGAGATGACTGTAGGTGAAAGCGATGTGGGAGCGATGGAGGAATAGGAGGTTTCTAGTGCGATGGAAGAATAACGAATACAAAGGGAAATGATAGTTTTATTCAAAAATGATTCAGTCGTACGCGGGAAAACAATCAGCGTGACAACGGGTATGCTATACCATTATTAATGGGCAACGGGCCACTAGGGATGAAGTGGCAGATGACGGTGGACAAAGCATATGGGGAAGTGACGTGGAGGCAGGTGATTAGGGGTAAAAGTCACCGAAGGGGGATGGACATGAATGGGAAGGGTAAAGGCCTGACAACAGGGACTGACAGTAGTAATGGGATGGGACTTAGACCTGGGAGCAAGTGGGACAAGTGGGCTTAGTGGAGGGTGACATCTAGGGGTGACGAGATGTCAGGCAGCATGTGGGGGATGTGACCTCTGGACCATTAGAACAATGCCACCTGTAACAAGGGGCCCGCTGCAAGGAATAATCATTCTGGACCCCCCCCTTTGGTTAAAAACAGAACACCCAGGGGGGTCCAGAATCAGTTACGAGCCATTGATCTGCGTGCTTGTTTTATGGCCGTCCAGATCTACGTGCTCCTTAATATCGATTCCGGACCCCCCCCTCTATTAAAGGCAGAATGGAGGGGGGGGTCCGTAATTCAATGTGGACCACCGATTTGAGCGCTGGATTCAGAGCCGTCCAGATGTACGCTTGCGTTATTATCAATTCCGAACCCCCCCCTTTCATTAAAGGCAGAATGAGTGGGGGGGTCCGGAATCCAATATGAGTCATGGATTCGCGCGCTCTTCCCTGGACCGTCCAGATATGTGTGCATGTTATCGCAGATTCTGGACCCCCCCCCTTTGTTTAAAAGAAGAACACTAAGGGGGGTCTGGAATGCTCTGTGAGCTGTTGATCCGAGTGATGTGATATGGACCACTGGAAAGTGACCGAAACATATGTCTGGGGTGGAAAATGTCATGTGCAAGGAAAAGTTAGGATTAGTTATTTTTCATGGGTTTTCTTCGATTTTTCTCATACACACCACCAAGGGGACATCATTTCAACTATACTTAGGCATTGGAGTCATGGGGTAACAAATTCCTCAATCTGGTTTTATTTGGGCAAGGTAGGCCAAGCAGTTAATCTACCTTCTAACCTACTTCACAAGATGAATAACCCAGATTAAACTGTTGGGTTAAGGTATTATTTTTCCTAGGGGCTATCTGACCAGGATTAGATGGTCTGATCAGATGTATTCACTAGTTCTAACCTAGGGGCTATCTGACCAGGATTAGACAGTCTGATCAGATGTATTCACTAACCTATCAACATTGAAAATTTAAGAGAACTTGGTCATGCTTGAAAGGTATGACCAAGTCACTGTTATTACATGGGGATTTTATTTCAAATCTTTTTTGCCCTCTTTTCTTTTTCTTTTCCTTTCTTTTATCTATTTTTTCTTCTTCTTTTTCTTTTTCTTTTTGCAAAATGAAAAATGAATTTCCAATAAGAACACTAGATACAGATAATATCAACATATCCAAGTCATAAGTTGATTCCCATAATTTATGGGGTGATAACATCGCGGATCGTGATATCGCAATTCCTGATGCAATCCTTTGCAGCTTCGACTCAGGAGTCTTCGATACATGATATCATGTGTAGATCCGATGGTCCTTGTGACTCAGATCGACGGCTCTGCCCCTCCTGAGATTTAAATCCTTCGGACGTTCCCACCGTAACCTCCTTGCACCTCCGCAAGATCTAATAGTCCTCGGAACTTCGCAAAATCTCCTCAGAGGATTTCGACCATCCGTTCTTCCTTATGCAATCCACGAAATGAAGAAGTGTCTCTCCACGAGACTCATTCACCTGCTCACCAACCTGCGATGCTTCCCTCGGACTTTCAATAGCAGCTTCCCTGCACTTATCCTTCAGTGAATTCGAAGGTCCACTTCTCCTGAGCTTCCTCCAAGACCTTTAAGTCCTTAAAGAAACTCCTTGCACGCACTCCTTGCGGCAATCCTTCAACAACGTCTAAATGTTGAAGCCTCTGACTCTGCGCACACCTGCAACAACAGTCTTTGAAAACTCTTGCTCATAATTGCAACTCTGAGACTTAGCTTAGCCTGCGCACTCTTTGCACTGCTCCTGTAACCCAAATTCACTTCTGGGCAAAATGAGAACAAGAGTTTTAACTATTTGAGCCTTATGTCAATGCACTCCTTGCGGATGCTTTCAACTGCACTCCTTGCAGAAAATCTCTCACTCAAACAGAAAAACAATTGAAACTCATTCTACTCATCCTCTCAGATTTCAATCTCAACTCATGAAATCATATACTCAGCATAAAAGCAAATGTAAACAAGAAGTAAACATTCAAGAGCATATCAACATTTATGCACAGAGAACAACACAAACCATGAAATTGAATCAGAGATTTCTTCTATTAATTCAATGTCTGTACATGGGTGTTCTTCATACAATTCTCTGTGTTCTCTTCCTGGATAATGTTACAATACACAATGAGGGTGTCTATATCCCGTTTCCCTCTTGCGCTCTACATCTATCAAATCTAGAATTAAATTTCTATCTACTTGCATTAACTATATTAAATGCCATCTACCTACTAAGGACAAGAGCTTAAAGGCTCAAGGTCCATTACAATATACAAAGGTGCTCCTTCATAAATGACTTCATTAAAGAGTTGCACAATAATCCCAAAGTGGTTTTCAAAATTCGTGCTGGCTCGCTTGATGTGTTGGTGATGCTCCTGCATCATACTCCTTGGCTTGAAAAATTTCATGGGCTCTTATCCGTGAGCTCCTGCACGGTATGTCCATGCTTTTGTATCTCCGCTTTGGGTTCCCAAATGGCATCTTCCACTAGGTGGTTCTTCCATTTGACCCGATATTCAAAATATTGCTTTCACCTGGTCCTCTTACCCACTCTCTTGTCCAGTATGCACTCCATCTGCGGTTTTTCTGCAACTGGCAATTGTTTCACCCACCGGATCGTTGACTGCTCAGGTCTAGTCTTTGCTTCTCTAGCTCTGTATGGGTACAAATCCGAGACATTGAATATCAGAGATATTCCAATTTCATCCGGTAATTCAATCTTGTATACGTTTTCCCCAAACTTTCTCAAGACCCTGCATGGCCTGATTTTCTTCATCTTTAACTTATTGTATGTTCCCCTTGGGAACCTTTCTTTTCTCAAGTGTGCCAGGACTAGATCACCAACTTCAAACTGAAGTTGTCTCTAATGCTGATCTGCTCTGCGCTTGTATTCCTGATTTTCCTTTAGAAATCGCTCCTTCACCCTGCTATGAAGTTCTTTCATTGCCTCAACGAATTCTTCTACACTAGCGTTGCTAGTCACAGCCTATTCTGAATATCGCAGTTCAGAAACTCCTCTCGGCTGTATACCATATACAATCTGAAATGGACTTTTCCCTGTGCTCCAATTTACTGAATCGTTGTATGCAAACTCTACCTATGACAATATATTGTCCCAGCTTCTATGGTGCTCTGTCACCAAACTCCTGAACAAGTCTCCCAGACTTCTGGTGACCACTTCCGTTTGTCCATCCGTCTGAGGATGATAAGAAGAACTAAAAATCAAGTTAGTCCCCAGCTTCTTCCATAAGGTCCTCCAAAAATGCCCTATGAATTTAGTGTCCTTGTCCGAAACTATACTTTTCGACAATCCATGAAGTCGAATGACCTCTTTGAAAAAAAGATTTGTGATGTGAGTCGCATCGCTGGTCTTTTGGCATGGAATGAAGTGTGCCATTCTAGAAAACCTGTCTACTACCACAAAGATTGAATCAGCACCTCTTTGTGTCCTTTGCAACCCCAATACAAAATCCATGCTTATCACATCCCACAGCTTCTTTGGTATGGGTAATGGTTGATACAGCCCTGCATTCTGCTTCCTTCCCTTTGAATGCTGGAAAACTCTGCACATGTATACAAATATTTTGACTTTCTCTTGCATTCCCGGCCAAAAGTATGACTCGCTCAGCTTCACGAATGTCTTATCATGACCGAAATGTCCTACCAAGCCTTCGTTGTGTTTCTCCTTTAACAGATTCTCCCTCATGGAGAATTTTGGAATACATGGTTGATTGCCTCTGAACAACAATCCTTCCTGGATCATATAATCTATCCAAGGGCTTCTGTCTCTGAGAAATGGATTCTCAGCAGCTTCATACGCTTCTCTAAAATCCTGATCATCTGCGTACATATTCCTGAGTTCATCAAAACCCAATTTTTTGACTCGGAACTCCTGAAACAACAAACACTTCCTGCTCAAAGCATCAGCCACTTTGTTAGCAGTACCCGAAATATGCTTAGTCAAAAAAGTGAAATTCTGCATATACTCAACCCATTTGGCATGTTTCTGATTCAACTTGTCCTGTTGAGTCACAAACTATAATGCATGATTGTCACTATACAAAACAAATTCTTTTGGGATCAAGTAATGCCTCCACTTCTTCAACGCCTATATAATAACATAGAATTCTTTATCATACGTGGAGTATTTCAGTTTCGCCTCATCCAGCTTCTTGCTGAAGTATGCGATTGGTCTGTCTTCTTAACTTAAGACTGCCCCAATGGAAAATCCACTTGCATCACATTTCACCTGGAATGTCTTCAGGAAATTCGGCAACACCAAAACCGGTTGTTCCGTGATCTTCCGCTTCAACAGATTGAAGCTCTTCTCAGCTTCTGCTGTCTAGTGAAAAGACTTATGCCGTTCTTCACTATATCCATCATTGCTGCACTGATTCCACTGAAATTTATGATGAATTTTCGGTAGAAACTAGCCAAACTATGAAAACTTCTCACCTCAAAAATATTCTTCTGTGATGGCCAATTTTTAATTACCTCCACTATATCCGGATCCATCCTCAACTCATTCACCGATATGACAAATCCTGCATGAATGAAGATTTCTTCATGTTGATCAACAACTTCTCCTGATGTAGCTTTTGCATCACTGTAGCCAAATGTTGTAAGTGTTCTGCTACTGATTTACTGAAAATCAGTATGTCATCCAAGTACACGATGACAAATTTCCCAATGAATTCCCTCAGGACTTCATTCATCAACCTCATGAAGGTACTCGGTGCATTTTTCAAGCCAAACGGCATGACAAGCCATCCATACAAACCTTCATTGGTTTTGAAGGTTGTCTTCCATTCATCGCCCTCTCACATGCAAATCTAGTGGTATCCACTCTTCAAATCTATATTTGAAAAATATTTTTCCCCACTGAGGCAATCCATCAGATCATCCATCCTCGGCAATGGAAATCTGTACCTGATGGTTATCTTGTTAATCTCTCTTGAGTCGGTACACATTCTCCCACCTCCATCCTTCTTTGGACTGAGTACTGTTGGAATAGCACATGGACTCAAGCTCTCTCTGACTAACCCTTTGTCCAACAAATCCTGGACCTGCCTTTTAACCTCTTCATTTTCTGGCAGTGTCAACCTATACAAGGCTTTGTTCGGAAAACTAGCTCATGATATGAGATCTATATGATGACTCACACTCCTCATCGGTGGCAACGAACGAGGTAGTTCATCCACTATGATGTCAGCGAACTCTTCCAGCAGTTCATGAACCTCATCTGGTAGATCATCCACTCTTGTGCTAGTCAGAACAATCCTCGGTTTCCTAACCACAAAGAATTGTGGATCTTCTTTCTTCTTCACCTCTGTAAGAAGCTCCTTCCCACTCATGAGAAGTATAGTGTTGCTTACTTCCGGCTTCACCTCCTTATCCTTTATTGGAAGCAACATATGGGTTCTCTCATTCTTCTCTAGGGTATATGTGTTCATTCTCCCATCATGAATTACATTTCTGTCATATTGCCATGGTCTACCCAACAATAAATGACATACATCCATGGGAATAACATCACATAAAATCTTATCATTATACACTCCTATATTGAATTCAACCAAGCATTGTTTAGTAACAGTTACCTAGTGTCCCTTCTGTAACCATGAAACTCTGTATGGGCTGGGATGATCAGTCATCTCCAGCTATAAATTCTCTACCATCTCCGTAGATACGAGGTTATCCGTGCTACCACTGTCTACGATGACCTTGCACACACTGTCCCTGGTCTTGCAAGCAGTCCTAAAGAGTCTGGTCCTTTAGAGTGAACTTTCCACCTCCTTCTCAGGTGTCAAAAGGAATTTTCGCATCATGAGTGACCTTCCGCCTTCTGCATCTTCGGCCTCAACATCCCGCCTCTACGCCTCGGTGATGTGAGCTTCTCCAATGTCCTTCTTTTTCTCTTGACACTCGTAAGACTTGTGCCTGTTCTTCCCACATGTGAAACATGTGATTACTCCACCTCTTCCTCCTCCTCTACCTCTGGTACGAGGAAAAGTGTTGTTGTCAGCATATCCTCCGCTCTGCTTTGTATGTTGCCCTCTCTGTTCAACATATGGTCCTCTCTGTGAGGTTCCACCTCTCTCAAATTTACCCTGAGGTTTCTTCCATTCCTCCTTGGGCTTCTGGAATTTGTCCTGGGCAACTGCTTTGCCTCTGGGATGACTTCTGCCTCGGCTAATCTGAAAATAGAAGGCTGACTTGTTATTCTATGCAAGCACCCCTACTTCATTAAAATAAACTTTACAGGACCTTGCTTCATGTGTATAAATATGCAAAATAAACTTATGTGTTA
>JZKD02S0588818.1:4327-28634 GCA_000966675.3 Picea glauca | reverse complement strand
CCCAAAAATGACTAATAGAACTCTGAAAATGGATCATGGCTCATCCGGGCATGACCTCTTCTACATGTGGCCATAAGCTTCCCTGAGCTTCTCTGTGGAAAAAACACCTGTAAAATTCCTTAACAGCCTCTGAAACCTGTCCCAATGTGTTCATAGCATATCAATTAGCCAAAAATGATTATTCAATCACAGAAAACAAACATAGGCTCACCAAACCATGTCCTCGATCAAACAGGGCTTGAAGCTCCCTGGAGCTTCCTAAAACTTCAATGGTGAAAATATTGTAGAAGAAGTCTTCAAATGGCCTTGAAAACAACACCAATGGATCCAGCACATCCAAAAACCCCTAGCTGGGCTTTTACGGCACCTCAATCGGCCAAACGATGAAGAAGTTAGGCCTCCTCCATTTTCCTCCTTCAAGCTTTGCTGGAACTGGCTCTACAAAATGCACCTCTGTGTGCATGAACCAAGAACACGCTCCAAAATGCGTGTTAAAACTTGGTACCGAGCGGTTCTGAATAACCGTACAAACTGTAGGACGGTTAGGGTGCCTCCAGCCCCTAACCGCCAAGCACTTGGTCACCTGGGTCATACGACCTCAGGCTATGGACAAAAAGGCTAACAGTTTTAAAACCATGTAACCATATACAAAATGCGCCATATTTAATGTATGGTTAATACAAAACTTGGTTCATAAATCCACGTGCATTTTTTAATTAACACACATTACAAATCCACGGCTATTTGGTTTTAAACCCACACACAATAACCCCGCGCAAATGGTCATATACGAGGGTCATATAACAATGTTTAGTACCGGGGGTCAGGGCTAAGCCCCGGCCCTACCCCCTCGCTGAATAATACAAAAATTAAATTCAAATATAATTTTTGTCGTTATACTAACAAGAAACACAAGGCGGTATAACAGTCGGTGGATGTGTATTAAGGCTTACATAAAGGGGGAGGTCCCAGGGTCGAACTCCGCGGACTCCCACATTTTACACAATCAACCAATGAACCAATAGCCATTAAACGGGTGCCACGTGGCAGCCCTTTATTGGGCCACATGGCACCTTTCCATTGCACAAAATCATGCCATGTGTCACCATATAATTCGCCCAATTGTCAGCCAATGAATGCCTGCCATGTCACCAACTGCCAAGTCAACGCCACGCATGCTGTTGACATCATCTGACACGCAAGATGTTGATGTCACCCTGTGCCATGTGTCACCCTTCCAGTGGTGACACGTGTCACCTCCGAATTGGTCAATCGTACGCCCGAAAGTCCAAAAATGCCTACCACATGTCAACACCTGGAGTCGCCACGTGTCCTGTACGGACCGACCATGTATGTTGTATGGTCCTGCCACGTGTCCTGTACGGACTGTACGAACAGGTACAGTCAGCATTCCAAATTTTTGCCTGTTTGGCTTGGCGGACAGATCACGATATCTCCTCCATACGGACTCCGTTTGCGAAAGTAAATATACCTCCGAAATCAAGAAGACGAGACAGACGCAATGGCACCATTTTCGTTGCATTCCGAGCACTTTGAAAATTGAGCAAAATTTTGCCCCCTGGTCTAGATTTTGATCACACCTTCCCACTGAAAGGATTTTGGACCCACAAAAGCTTATCTATCTGATTTCAAGTTATATCAAAATCTTTTCGACAATCACTTGAATATGCTAACATGTCGTGCACTACAACTGACAATGTCCTTCAACCACTGCTCTCTAGCTGCTGCTGACCCACTGCTCTCTCTGTGCTTGGAAGACTGTCAACCTTCCCACTGAGAATCAGGTCCCTCTATCGAACTCTTCGGCGTCAACAAAATCAGCTCTCCAATGGCTGCAAAAACTTCCTGCGACATCTTATCACAGGGCAAGAAAACATCAATCTTGAAAAACAAATCATACAAGATTGAAAATGATGCCAATAAAATCTTTTGTTCTTCAAACAAACTGTCGCATCTCATACTTTATCAAATCACATGGCATTTTCAAAATCAACTTTCAAGTTAATAAACACCATCGACTAAACACAAGTCGAACAACACGATTGACACAACATAGTCGTCAGAAAATCATCTACACCAATCGAGACTCATCTGAAACATCATGACCTTCCCATGCACACATAACGCTGAAAAGTGCATTTACAATCAGACAAATGCAAACCTCACTTGGTCAAGAAATCCAACCATTTCTTACCAAGCCAACTCAACGATGACTTTTGCTGCTGAACATCGTCCTCTTGTGAATCATCTAGACTGACGTTAATGATGGAATCTCCACTTCCATTCTTGCCAATCTTCTTATCCAACTGCTTATGAGGCTGTGGACGAATAGTTGGATGCAATGTCCAACATTGGTCAACAAGATGACCCCGCTTCTGACAATGAGTGAAAACCTTTTGCATCCTCCTTTCTTGCTGTCTTCGCTTAGAAAGTTTCCTGAAAGCGGCCAATCTTTTCCAACACTTTGAAACATGATGGTTAAACAAACCACAATATGTACAAGGATTCTTTCTTCCAAATCTATCATGCTTAACATAATTAAATGCAACTGAATGATAAGCGGAATTATACCTTGAGCATTCACCTTTATCTCCTCTGTGAGGAGGTGAATCTGAAGAGTTACAAGCTCTCCTTTGAAGACCATCAACAGTGTTCTTATCCTTATCATTATCACAACTCTTACATTTGCATTCATCCTGAATACAAGCCTTGCATGCTGAAGGGATCGAACTTTCAATAAAAGTTCTTGAACTTTCACCTTTAAAGCCTTCCTGAGGAGGTGAACCTGAAACAAAACTTATGCTTCAAACTTTTCCCTTTGTCTCCTCGACTTTGGGATTTGCTCCATCCCGTTGTTCATATCCAAGACCACAATACCTACGTCTTTCTTCAACAACAATAGGCTCAACTATGCCTTGTGCATGCTTACCTAAATCTTTACCTTCATAGCCCATTTTAAACAACAACTTGGACCCTATTCCTCTTGTGTGACTCTCAAAACCACCAAAACATTCAACTTTAGAGGAATTAGAAGATAAACTAACACTGCATACCTTATGTTCATGCATGTAATTGGTAAGGGTTTCCTTTGCCTCATGGAGTTGAATCTCCATCTCATGCAACCTTTGCAAAAGCTGGTCTTTCCCCTACTTCATGGCCATCAATTTTTCTTCAAGGGCAATGTTCTTATCATACATCTCTTTCATCAAATCTTTCATGAGTATAATTTCTTCTTTAGAAAATGGAAATGTATGAAAACTATTACCGCTTGAAGCTTCTACCATCTCTGCAAGTTTTCAAACTTCAACACAAAAACTTTGCACAAAAACCAATAGCTAAATCTCAAGCTATCACTGGAAAACACATGAGCAAAACAAACTTATTCTCTGATACCACCTGATCTGAAAATAGAAGGCTGACTTGTTATGCTATGCAAGCACCCCTAATTCATTAAAATAAACTTTACAGGACCTTGCTTCATGTGTATAAATATGCAAAATAAACTTATGTGTTAAGTTTATGCTTCTTCCTTTAAATGTTTATGTATCTTCTTGTAAATGCTTATGTATGAGAATATGTTCTTTTGAATGGTTAAATATGTGCTTTAAATGAAAACATAGCAACATAACTTGCAACAAATAAACCATCAAACGCACAACAAGAACAACATGATAAAGGAGTTCACCCCCCTCCGGGCTACATCTCCTTGAGCCTCCATCAATGGACTTGGCTCTCTGGGATTAATTATTCAAAAGTTCTTTTACAAGATGCTGCTCAACTACAATGGAAAAACAAACTGTACCATTGAGATCAGAACACATAAAAACCCAAAAAATGACTAATAGAACTCTGAAAACGGATCATGGCTCATCCGAGCATGACCTCTTCTACATGTGGCCATAAGCTTCCCTGAGCATCTCTGTGGAAAAAACACCTATAAAAGTCCTTAACAAACTTTGAAACCTGTCCCAATGTGTTCATCGCATATCAATTAGCCAAAAATGATTATTCAATCATAGAAAACAAACATAGGCTCACCAAACCATGTCCTCGATCAAAGAGGGCTTGAAGCTCCCTGGAGCTTCCTAAAACTTCAATGGTGAAAAACTTGTAGAAGAAGTCTTCAAATGGCCTTGAAAATAGCACCAATGGATCCAACACATCCAAAAACCCCTAGCTGAGCTTTTACGGCACCTCAATCGGCCAAACGATGAAGAAGTTAGGCCTCCATTTTCCTCCTTCAAGCTTTGCTGGAACTGGCTCTACAAAACACACCTCTGTGTGCATGAACCAAGAACACGCTCCAAAACACGCGTTAAAACCTGGCACCGAGCGGTTTCGAATAACTGTGCAAACTGTAGGATGGTTAGGGTGCCTCTAGCCCCTAACCGCCAAGCACTCGGTCACCTGGGTCATACGACCTCAGGCTATGGACAAAAAGGCTAACGGCTTTAAAACCATGTAACCATATACAAAACACGCCATATTTAATGTATGGTTAATACAAAACTTGGTTCATAAATCCGCGCACATTTTTTAATTAACACACATTACAAATCCACGGCTATTTGGTTTTAAACCCGCGCACAATAATCCCACGCAAATGGTCATATATGAGGGTCATATAACAATGTTTAGTACCAGGGGTCGGGGCTAAGCCCCGGCCCTACCCCCCACTGAATAATACAAAAATTAAATTCAAATATAATTTCTGTCGTTATACTAACAAGAAACACAAGGCGATATAACGGTCGGCAGATGTGTTTTAAGGCTTACATAAAGGGGGAGGTCCCGGGGTCGAACCCCGCGGACTCCCACATTTTACACAATCAACCAATGAACCAATAGCCATTAAACGGGTGCCACGTGGCAGCCCTTGATTGGGCCACGTGGAACCTTTCCGTTGCACAAAATCATGCCATGTGTCACCATATAATTCGCCCAATTGTCAGCCAATGAATGTCTGCCATGTCACCAACTGCCAAGTCAGCACCATGCATGCTGCTGACATCATCCGACACGCAGGATGCTAACGTCACCCTGTGCCATGTGTCACCCTTCCAGTGGTGACACGTGTCACCTTTGAATTGGTCAATCGTATGCCCAAAAGTCCAAAAATGCCTGCCACGTGTCAGCACCTGGAGTCGCCATGTGTCCTGCATGGACTGGCCACGTATGATGTATGGTCCTGCCACGTGTCCTGTAAGGACTGTACGGACAGGTACAGTCAGCATTCCAAATTTTGCCTGTTTGGCTTGGCAGACAGATCGCGATATCTCCTCCATACGGACTCTGTTTACGAAAGTAAATATACTGCTAGAATCAGGAAGAAGAGACGGACGCAATGGCACCATTTTCGTTGCATTCCGAGAACTTTGAAAATTGAGCAAAATTTTGCCCCCTGGTCCAGATTTTGATCATCGGCCCCTCTAAATTTGTTTACGGCTCAACTTCTCTTCAGCTTTCAGAGCTAATTGGTAAGCATCTTCCACCATTCAGATGATTAGCATGCTTAATTCATCCTGAATGTCATATCTCAGACCATTCAGATATCTGGCAACCTTCTCATCATCACTCTCCCGATGACCTGCCCTGATATTCAGTCTATAGAATTCCTCAGTGTATTCTTTCATTGTCATCATATTCTGTCTCAGGTTCTACATCCGCCTGAACAAAGTGATCTGATAGTCTCTGGGGATGAATTTCGCTTTCATCTTTGCGATCATCCTATCCCAGCTTTTAATCTTCTGCTTGCCCTTGCAGCGTCTGTCAGCTTGTAGCTCATCCCACCATAATGCTGCATGTCCTTTCAGTCTTGTGACTGTATTCCTAACCTTCTTATCCTCTTTGACCTCTTCGTAGTCAAAGTAGGTGTCTAGAGCTCTAATCCAATCTAGTAGCTCCTCTGCATCCATATTTCCTTCATAAACTGGAATGTCCATCTTTGCCTTTGCACCCATCCTGGCAATAGTTTTGATTAGACGTTCATTGGCTACATCCTCGGCTGCAATTTCTTCCTCGTGTTCAGCTTCAATCTCGCTTTTGGAATCACTCAGATCCCCTGCACCAGCTGTGCGTCTTTGCGTTGTCTCCATATCCTCAATTCTTGCTTGGAGATCTCTCATCTACCTCTCCATTTTTGTATTTGCTATTTGCCTGCCCCTTCTCTGCACCTCCCTATCTTTTGGATCAGGTGACTCTCTTTCTCTCCTAGGTGGCATGACGAATTCCCTTCTCTGCTATAGAAAGAAAATAATTTTTGGGCTCTGATACCACTTGATGCAGTCGCACCCGTAGGCATGCCCGCTCACACATGATCTTCTCTTTCCATGGCTTGAAGAACTCCAACGTTATACTATTTCCCTTTCAGGAAATCTACACCCACAGATTTCTTCATGCGATCCCCCTCTCTTTTCTTATTGGGGAATCAGAAATTGTGACTTCGCGAGTCCAAAGGTCGAATGCAGTGCCCTCAGATCGCTGAGACCCGATATGAGTCAACGTTGACCTTTTCCCTGCTCTATCGTAACTTCTTCTCTATCGCGACTTTGCATCTCACGAGATCGAGCACTTTGATTTTCCGACTCCCGATACCCGATGTGTCGAAACTCCGACACGCATGCGAATGGACTATTCAATCGCCACCTCACTCCATCAGCATTTCGGAGTTCGCAGGATCGTGAATCCTAATGCATATGTTTTGGCACTTTTAGCTACGAAACCCCGATGTTTCGTGCCACCTGTCTTCCACTAGCTTCTGCAACCCACTCTAGTTATGTCACCATCGGGATATCGCGGATCGTGATTCCAAACGGCAAGATTTCTCTGTTCTCGAAACCCCCGATTCTCTGAACCCCGACTAACTTGGATCTCCTGACATGCGTCCTCAACAAAGAACGATTCTGGAGTTGTCGGGATATCGCGGATCGCGATATCACAATTCCTGATGCAATCCTTTGCAGGTTCGACTCACGAGTCTCCGATACACGATATCACATGTAGATCCGACGATCCTTGTGACTCGGATCGATGG
The DNA here is from genome assembly GCA_000966675.3 of Picea glauca. NCBI lineage: Eukaryota > Viridiplantae > Streptophyta > Pinopsida > Pinales > Pinaceae > Picea > Picea glauca. Next base: position 21,580 of record JZKD02S0588818.1, on the reverse strand, counting down.
CTCTGCCCCTCCTGAGCTTTAAATCCTTCAGATGTTCCCATCGTAACCTCCTTGCACCTCCGCAAGATCTAACAGTCCTCAAAACTTCCCGAAATCTCCTCAGAGGATTTCGATCGTCCGTTCGTCCTTATGCAATCCACAAAATGAAGAATTGTCTCTCCATGAGACTCGTTCACCTGCTCGCCAACCTGCAATGCTTCCCTCGGATTTTCAATAGCAGCTTCCCTGCGCTTCTCCTTCAGCGAATTCGAAGGTCCACTTCTCCTGAGCTTCCTCCAAGACCTTTAAGTCCTTAAAGAAACTCCTTTCACGCACTCCTTGCAGCAATCCTTCAACAACGTCTAAGTGTTGAAGCCTCTGACTCTGCGCACACCTGCAACAATAGTCTTTGAAAACTCTTTCTTAGAATCGCAACTTTGAGACTTAGCTTAGCCTGCGCACTCTTTTCATGGCTCCTGTAACCCAAATTCACTTCTGGGCGAAATGAGAACAAGAGTTTTAACTATTTGAGCCTTCTGTCAATGCACTCCTTGCGGACGCTTTCAACTGCACTCCTTGCAGGAAATCTCTCACTCAAACAGAAAAACAATTGAAACTCATTCTACTCATCCTCTCAGATTTCAATCTCAACTCATGAAATCATATACTCAGCATAAAAGCAAATGTAAACAAGAAGTAAACATTCAAGAGCATATCAACATTTATGCACAGAGAACAACACAAACCATGAAATTGAATCAGAGCTTTATTCTATTAATTCAGTGTCTGTACATGGGTGTTCTTCATACAATTCTCTGTGTGCTCTTCCTGGATAATGTTACAATACACAATGAGGGTGTCTATATCCCGTTTCCCTCTTGCGCTCTACATCTATCAAATCTAGATTTAAATTTCTATCTACTTGCATTAACTATCTTAAATGACGTCTACCTACTAAGGATGAGAGCTTAAAGGCTCAAGGTCCATTACAATATACAAAGGTGCTCCTTCATAAATGACTTCATTAAAGAGTTGCGCAATAATCCCAAAGTGGTTTTCAAAATTCGTGTTGGCTCGCTTGATGTGCTAGCGATGCTCCTGCATAAGAAAGAGAAACAAGTCTATTTATTCCAATGTAACAACAAACAAAATATGATTACAGAATACGATTTGCATGAGAAGACGCAGAAATATATTATAGGATAAAGAAGAAAAATAACAAAAAAAAGAAGTGCAAAGAAACAGAGCAAACACAACAAATATACAGACAGTAAATGAAAAAATGAACACTGGAATATGAAACAAGAGTATAGGTACCCACTTTTCTAATTCCTCGTCTACATTCCCGCTAAAGAGTCCATCGTCTTCTCCATCCATTTTGTTTGTTTAAATGCAACAATGCAACAAAAACACAACGAACACGAAGTAGGTTAGTATGCACAAAGACATGTAATGAAGATAAGCTATTATGTAGGAAGGTACGCAACATCTACATAGAATAAACTAGGTGAACACATATACAAACAATAAATGAAATAAAAAACAATGCAATATGAAATAACAGTACAAACCTGCACCTTTCTATCTCCTCTTCAACCGATGTAGTCAAGACTTCGTCGTTTTCTCTAGCTATTCTGTTTGTTTGAATGTGGGAATGCACAAAATACAATGAGCATGAATGGAAGATGGTATGCACCCAATAACAAGTAATATGTACATACAGTAAAAGAGACTCAACGAATAGTCTAAAAGATAGGCAGAAACATGAACATTTGTGCTTCTCCATCCATAGCTGTAAATATATAATTTTTTCCCCCGCCCAAAATATATTACAAGCCACAAAATATTACGAAATTGCATGGTCTAGCTAAACAATTTATGGTTTTCCATGGAAAAGTATCCAGATATGCTTCCACTGATGGAAATACATGTTATTTATCCTCTACACAGACTATTGTGGCCATGATACAAGATTTTGGTTTCTCGTGGCAAACTACCCAGATATGCTTCCAGACATGGAAATATAATTTTGCAAAATCTTTTTTGGACATATCATATCTCAAGTACAAGACAAATTGTATCGTGGGCATGCCAATATGTGTAGAGGACAAAGAGCATGTATTGTCATATGGGCAGATGTTTATTTTAACAAAAAAAAAATGGATATTGCAATTTCACATGTACTTCTCAAACTATTTTCCATGCAACTATTTTCTTTCATGTCAACATTCAAGCACCAGAAAAATCTCACAACAGAACAGATATCGACCTCGCCAGATAGGGAAATTAACACAACTACATGTTGACTCGTGGGTGCAGGGGATTTTTGGCAGCCAATTAGCATTTCTATACTGTCCTTATAAGCTGCCTACACCAATTTTTTGCAAACTTTGATTTTCGTCGCAATCCTCGGAAGAAAATAACACCATTATTTTTGCGCTATTTGCACACCTGCCTTTGTTCTTGTTTTCACGACTGCAAGCGTGAAAACTTTGATTTCGAAGTCATATTAAAATCGTCACTAGATTTCTATGGTCACTCTTGTCTATATGTTCATTGCGTTTCCAATTTAATTGTGGCAAGACCCCAAGATTCTTTACTCATTTGGCATTTTTGTTGTTAATATGATTTCAATTTTTATAAGACTATGATGATTTCCTAAAGATTATGATTCAATCATTGATTTATTGATGGTTCGATGTATCTTGATCAAATTCGTTGGCACATTGGTTTTATGAAAACTTATTGACATTATGGATTAGACCCTTGGCGCAATCATACCACACGACGCATATTTGATATGATCAAACCCTTGGTGTTGATTTCTAATTATTGTTTTTATTTTAAAAAAACTATGCAAACGTTATGCTTATATGAATTTTTGGGTCGACTTACCATATGTTTCATTGATCGATCGAATGGCATGATTTTTAACATATGCGATTGTAATTTGAATTGTTATATGCGCCGACGGCTGTACTATGGGAAATGAATGTTTTGCATGGGCTGAGCTAGCTCCACCACCTTCGCACATTCTGTCATTAATGCTTTCCCCCTATCCCGGTTAACTCTGTTGTTTTCGGGTAAGCCCATGAGCTATCAACCCTGCGTATGATCTGTTTGAACCCTTGCCCATTCGCCCTGCTCATCGTGTGTTCCCATCTATGGCACTAGTGGTGCGCATAGAGCCAAATAGTAACCAAGCTCTGTTACTATTCGATAATGCCCGTAAGGATTTAGAAAAAAGTGGTTGGTTGTTGTTTATACAAAGGTTTGAGGGTTTCAACCTTTCGGTTGCCCAACAATTCTCCCTCACCTTTGAAGGGTGTAGGGATAAAGTCGGTGACATACAGCTCGAGCTCAATGAGGGATTCATAAGCTATGCTATAGGACTAGTAGCTATAGGCCAAAGATGGTTTAAAAACTCCAAAGTCGACGAGGTGTCGTGGCCTTTACTATTCATATCAAGAAAGGTTGTTTCCTGTGATAAAGGTATACCTATTTCTAGCCTCAAACCCAGGTGGCACGATCTTTTGGTGATTGTTAAACAGTTTGTGACCTGTGAAGGTCGATATGGCTTGGTATTTCTATATCACCTCCGGTTATTGATGAATTTCATGGGCTATCCTTTGAACATGCCGCATTACTTCTTGCGCAATCTTTACAAAATGTCTAAAAGGTTCAAGCGCGAGAAGGCTGATAGTAGCCTTTTTCATCACAGCTTGATTAAACTCATTATCGTCCACCATTTAAACCTTAGTGGTGATAATTGGCAAGCCTTTCTATCCAGAAATGGCTTTGCTAATCCAGAGTCTGCTTAAATCGACAAGTTTGTGGTCAGTGAGACTCTGGCTGGACCAGCCGTGCCACTGCATATCCTTCTACCCCCTATCAAACCCTCAGTTTGCCCCAATTTGGACCTACCTGATGCCTTGGTTAACCCGTGCGCTAAGGATGATATTAAGGTCGTCAAAAGACCTGGGAGGAAGAAATACAGCAGTGATACTACTGTCGACAGAAGGGGGAAGAAAAATGGTCGATTGATATCAAGACTTGCCCGGAAAAAACCTAAACAAAACATCGACCAAAAGCCCATAGTGTTGAGTGAGGACTCGGACTCCGATATCGAGCATTTCCTAGCTGAAGAGTACCCTTATTCTCATGGCCTATGCTCTAAGAAACCCGATGACTATGTCTCTAACTTACCCCCTTGCCTCAAAAATGACCCAAATTACCCAAGAATCAAGCTGCACAATGAAACCCCTTGTGACTTAAACAAACCCTCGCCTGTGATATCAAAGCCCGAGCAACCATCATGCATCCAATGTAATGTTTGGCTAGAGCATTATTACACCAACGTTCCCTTGTTGCAATCAAAGATCAAATCGTTAGAGGAGCAAGTGACAGTGCTGAACGACAGGATTCAAGCCAATGACAAGAAACAAAAAACCATCGGTTCAATTGTCTTCAGGAATGTCGAAGTAGCAACGGCCTTCGTCAATTCCAAATTATCATGACCGAGTTGTTTTCTGATTGTCTAGGTATGAATTCCAATATGAATTTTGTTTTTTGAGTTGTTTCGAATAAATATAACCGATTGGATTTGCTTTCTATAGCTCTATTCGTTTTGATTCAAAATGATTATGTTTCTCTCAGTTTACCAAATCAATTTCATTATGAATCATGAGGGGGAAATTTGTTTGCTAAACTCAGACACACCTACGATTTAGTTAATATGATTCTATTGTTCTCAAATTAGTAGAAGCGATTGATTGGTTTTGATTTTGGTTTGGTTCACTTTAGAATAATTCTGTTGGTTTGAATTAATGTAGTTAATTGGGTTTTGTTTTTCGTTTAGTTCTGTTCAAATTATATTTAAGGAACGATTATGTTTTGTTTCCATTTTAGACTGTGATTGCATTTGATCTATATAGGAGATTTATTTATCATACATAGCTATGATTTGGATTGATACGATTTCTTTGTTTTTGGATTATGTTGGCTCCAAAGCTGGCTCGATTCTTTTCTTTTGGCTTCATTTTGAAACGATTTTGTAGGCTGGAATTGGCATGATCCTTTACGTGTGTAATCCGTCAATATCAGTAAGTGGTTTGATAAATATAATGTGATCTATTGATTTCCAAAACGAATCTGTTGGCTTTGATTTTGTTTTGATTTGACAACGATCTTGTTAATGGATGAGGCGACATAAACTATTGCATAAATGATTTGTTTAACTGGTTACAGTTTGTGTCGATTGAAATTGGTTCATGAAAATGATTTCATTGCTTTCAAATTATCTAAGCAATTCTGTTTACCCCGAATTGGTGATAACAAATTGAACAGAGTGCACGTATCTCTGTTACCTTTCGATTGACCACGATTTTGTTTTGCATACAAGTTTTGATTTGAATGATTCATTTGGTTTCTAATTAGCAATCAAATATTTGTTTAATAGTTTGAATATAATTCTTTAAGATTCGAATTGGTTTTGAAATGATTCTGTGTTCAATTTAGACCAGCTACAAAATCGCAAGATTCTGTAGCTAGTCTTAAAAATTAGATTTTTGTCAATTTTGTCAATAAAATATCCTCTAATATTGTCTATTCTTGTCCTCTTTCAGGTGCATACGAATTACAATGATGGATTGGGCTTGTTGTAGAAGTTTAGGAGATATTTTTGTGATGTAATTTTTTGTTAACTTGAGTCAGAATTAGAGACTGGGATATTATCCCCAGATTTTTTGTAAACTGTTTTGATAATTCCCACAGGGATGTTTTACCATGTGGGAGGTCTTTAAATACTTGTCATATTTTTTGTAATGATCATCATCATCACTGTGGAGATAACCAAACTATGGATTTATGATTTAGACTGAGATGAAAGTTGATGTCTTGTAACATCTTTCGCTTTCAATATATCAAACTTTTGTTTCAAGTTTTTTGCATATCAGTTTGCAATTGATTATCGACTACTTTAGCTATCATAATTCATTGCATGTTGATGTGATTTGATTTATATGTTGTCCATATCTGATATCTCTTATTTAAAAATACAACAATCACTTTAATTCAATGTAATGAATACAGGTTTATCTTTTTCATTAATTGAATTGTTTTGCACAAATTGTTGCATACAGATTTATCTAATTGCGATGGTTTGTAAATCATAAGATTGCTGTTATTTTTATGTCTTGTTTGTCTTGTCATTTATATTTGAAGAGCACAGTTTCTCCTTGTTTATGAGAATCTCATGGATAATACGGTGCGGGTTTCCTCCCACCGAACAGCTGAATCAACTATTGGATATAAGACGAACTTGAAGCGTTACTTCAGGTCAGTTTGCTATTTGTCATTTAATAGTTAGCTTATTAGTGTTATTTAAGTAGTTTAGATAAATATATTAGTTTAGATTCGTAGTTATTATTTTAGTTGTTTAACTTAGATTGTTTTTATTCTATTTCTTTTTCATAAAATTATAAAAATAAAAAAATAATAGTTTCACTGTCTTAGGACAGATTACAAATGATTTTTGCAGGTTTTAATTTAAATATGTAATTTGTAAATATTGTATATTTGTAATTAAAGTTGATTCTTTTGATAATTAAACATTTACTTTTATAGAATTATTGTTGTATGATTTAGGTAATAGATTGTATATATGTAGTTTAGATTTGTTTATTAGTTTGTTTTAATCATTGTTTTTATTTAGATTAGTTTATTAGTATAGTTTTCATTTGTTTTTCTAGGACTTAGATCAGCCAATGGAGCCGCTAAACCCGTTAGGGTGGGTTATCCCAAACGGCTTGGGTTATTTAGACAACCCCGGACCGGATCCACTCTTCCAGTTGGCGAGCGTTCATTTTCGCCTGTCAACAAATGGCGCTAGAAGGAGGGCCTGAAATTCATTAATGGCACGAGGCAGTTGCAAGACTCCTCCACCACTTAATCGCTCACCTATAGTGAAAAGAATTCATTCGAACGATAACATTCCCCCTTAAAAAAAAACCACATCAAACGACGATCCACGGATCACAGTTGAGCCAGCAACCCCAAATCCTATAGGTGGTGACATACAAGAGATTGTCTGCCAATCTCTCATAAGAACACATAGTGCCTTAGCTCGTTTAAGGCAACCAAATCGACCTTTGGACCAACCTTTAGATTTATGTGATATCAGAGAAAAACTCAGAGGCACTAACCTCACTGTGAACCCTACAGATCCAACCCTCACTCTTGCCACAGGAGGATCTGGTATACATCCCTCACCACCTCCATCATCCCCTTCTTCTTCGGGAGAAGACTCCTCTAACGAAGGCAGTTCCCCTTCGCAACCTTCCACACTGACTACACCAATGGCCAACCAGAACAAACCTGCTAGACCTTGGCTCGACCAGGATGCAGTAGCCGTACCTGGGGCACAACACCCCTTACCCAAACATCCGGAGAAGTGGCTTCCCAAGTTTGACCCTGACTCTAAACAGATCGTCGAAGATCACATTAAAAAGTTTATGCTAGCCATAAGACTCCACAATGTCGAGCATGAAGACGTAGTCTGTAGGTTGTTCCCTTACACTTTCGAGGGCAATGCATCTACATGGTACTTTGCCCAGCAACCCCATACCATCGTGTCTTGGGAAAAGTTTGAATCCTGCTTTTTGGAAAAGTTTGGAGATGATAAAACTCCAGAAGTTCTAGTTATGGAGCTTTCTAGCTTAAAAATGAACCCAAAAGAGAAAATTAAAGACTTTAATCAAAGATTATTAACACTTAAGAACCGAATCCCCAGGGATTCTATACCTACCGAGAATCTTATTATAGAATACTATACTAAAGCTTTGCATCAAAGTATAGCTATTTGGGTTAAACGATCCAAGAAAGCCATGTTGTTAGAGGCCTTCGAAGAGGCCAGCCAGATTGAAAAAGACATACTTAGTTTAAAAGACACTACTAGCAATGAAACAGAAACTAATTCTTCTTCCAAAAAGAAGATCAAAATCCTCCCTAGACCTACTCAAAGTAAAACGCAACCTGAAAGCTCTGATTTAGAAAAATTAACTAAAGTCATTCAAAAACTATCAAATCAAGTCATAGATTTGAAAAGAACGGCCGAAGAAGCTTTTTCAAGCAAAGGGCCTTACAAACCCCCGTTCAGGAATCCTTTTCCCACCAACCGACCTAATCCTACTACTAAGGGTCTTAATCTAGAAAGTCTGCAATATGCCTTACAAACAATTCTAGAGGCCCAGGATAACTTGATGCCTCCTGAGATTCCTGAGGAGGTTGTTGAACAAGAGACAGTTCAAGAAGAAGAACCTTCTCTGAACATTTTTGGACACTTCTCGGATATCATCTTTCAAGATAACTTCGAGACAGTTGATCCCTACAACACTAGGAGTAAGACAGTGAACAAACCTTCTTCTGAAAACACTACGAATTTGCCCCCAAAGCAATCTAAACTAGCTGAGACTAAACAGAATCATGTAAACCCCAACTTAGATTATGATTTAGTTGAAGATCTTAAAAAGTTAAGGGCTAACATTTTTGTTTATGAGTTATTGAAATTTCCGTTTCTACTACAAAAAATGTTACAGAACATCTTAGAGAATAGCAAAAACAGTAATCCAACCAGTAACAAGGATGTTCAGAACAAATTTCCCTAGAAGACTTCCACTAAGAATAACCCTGATCCTCAAGATAAAGGAAGCCTTCCTGTAATTATTGTAAATAATGTAGATAAAGTAGCTTTAGAAACTGCGAGTAAAAAACCACAAGCTACCACCCTTAGCACTTGCAGGAATGTACCTCCATTTTTGTTAACTTTTGAAATCTTTAATAGAAATGTGCACAATTGTATGGTAGATTCAGGAGCGACATCCAATATAATGCCATGGTCTGTATGTCAGAAGATTAATGCTGAGGTTGAACCATGCACATTAAAAATCATCCAACTTGATCGAACTAATGTTAAAGTTATAGGCGAATTAAGGAATGTGCTTATAAGATTATCGTCTAACCCCAAGGTTCATCAAGTAATTGATATTATCATTGTACATATTCCAAAAGTGTACGGTATGTTTTTAAGTAGGGACTGGTCGGAGCAGTTACATGGCTATTTCGTGACAGATTGGTCTCACCTGTGGCTTCCAGAGAACGGCAAGCCCAATAAGATCAAGGTAAACCATGAACGATACCTTAAGTTCATAGTCACATATTTGAATGATCCCAACGAACCATTTACACCTTCTGTCGATTCACCCGAAATACAAGGGATGGATACCTTTTTCGGAAATTTCATGGCCGAGACTTCAGCTATCACCAATCCAGAACAGCAGTCCGAGATTGTAGCATATGTGCAGTCAACAGCTTCTACACAACAGTCTCATTCACCCGATAAAAATAAAATTTGGTCTCTATATTTTGACAGGTCAAAGTCCAAAGAAGGAGCTGGTGCAAGCTGAATTATTATTGATCTGGCAGGTAACAAAACGCTGATTGCATGTAGGTTAGAATTTGAATGTACTAATAACACAGCAGAATATGAGGCTTTACTACAGGGTCTCAGAAAAGATTTAGATATGAACATTCAAAACTTGGTTGTCTTTGGTGATTCCGAAATCGTGGTTAGACAAGTAAGAGATTCTATCCACTGTCTGTCTCCGCATCTTAAAAGCTACCAATCCAAGGTATGGAATTTAATGAATAAATTTTCTGCTTTCAATATAAATTATATTCGTAGATTGAATAACTCTGAAGCTGATCTATTAGCTAATGTAGCTTCCAAACTCTTTCCTATAGAAGGCTTATCCTTGGATGCATTCTCCATTGAACTGTTGTTCAGGCCATCGGTTCCCGACAACATAACGAATTAGAGAGTCTTCGACGACGATCAGCAGATTATTAGCTTCCTGCATATGGAAGAAACTTTTCAAGGCGCGGTGATAGACGAATGCACTCATGACGACAATTTGCGTGATTTCACGGTAATACCAGATCCGAGAACTCCTGAATCTTCATCGGACATGGTAAATTTGATCCCTAAATCTGTAGTTAGATTAGAGAAGTTTTATGATCTTCAAGATAAATTCAAAAAATCGGTCAACTGTAAAACCAATAGTTCCTCGTTATCATATGAAAAAGTAAACTTAGGAACTAATGACAATCCGCAGTGCATTAATTTAGGGGTTGGGTGTTCTGAACAAGAAAAACCTGCATTTATTAAATTGTTCAAATAATTTAAAGATGTGTTTGTGTGGACGTATGATGACCTTAAGAATTTCAACCCTAACATCATACAACACGCCATTCCTATGAAACCCCAAACCTTACCCTTTCAACATAAATTAAGAAAAATGCACCCTAAGCTCGAACCGACCGTCAAAAAAGAATTAAATAAACTCCTGAATGCTAAGATAATTTTTCTAGTTAGGCACACTCAATGGGTTTCTAACTTTGTCCCTGTCCGAAAGAAGAGTGGGGAAATCCGACTATGTGTCCATTTCCAAAACCTTAATAGAGCGTCTGATAAAGACAACTACCCTGTCCCACCTATGGAACAGATCCTTCAACAGGTATCTGGTTCTGAGAGGCTATCTTTATTGGATGGTTTCTTAGGGTACAACCAAGTCCTAATGTCTCCTCTAGACCAACTTAAAACTACCTTCCACACTCCATGGGGCACCTACGCTTATCGGAAAATGCCCTTTGGATTGATTAATGTCGGTGCCACTTTCCAAAGAGCGATGGACATCGCTTTCTGAGGCTTGATCAATCAGTCTGTCATAGTTTATCTGGATGATGTTACCGTCTTTTAGAAAAACAAAGATGATCATTTATCTCATTTGAGAACCGTTCTACAGCGATGTCGTAAATACGACATTTCCTTAAATCCCAAAAAATATATTTTCACTGTAGAACAAGGTAAACTCTTGGGATTCATTGTATCAAGCGAGGGGATTATTATCGACCCCGAAAGGACTCAAGCCATAGTAAAACTTCCCCCTCCCTCATCGAAAAAGTATATGCATTCTTTCTTAGGCCAGATAAACTTCGTGAGGAGATTCGTCCCCAGTTTCTCCAAAATGGTCAGACCTTTACAAAATTTAATTAAGAAAGACGCACATTATCATTGGGGACCCCTAGAAAATCAAGCTTTCAATGCAATAAAAAAGGCCATAATAGACGCTCCTTCTCTCATGAGCCCCGACTTTTCCCAAGACTTCATGCTCTACACTTTTTCTTCCGACCGCTCTTACACCGCAGTCCTAACTCAAAAGAACGCGAAAAAAAATGAAGTACCCATTGCCTTTATGAGCTCTTCTTTCAAAGGCGCGGAACTAAATTACCCAGCGGTAGATTAGCAAGCCTACGCTGTTTTCAAAGCATTCAAACACTTCCGGTCTTATCTTTTGAAATCCAGGACGAAGATTATTGTCCCGTACCCAGCCGTTAGGAACCTGTTAGTGAAGAAAGAGCTAGGAGAAAAGAGGGCTAACTGGGTTACTTATTTATAGGAGTACGGCATAGAAATTACCCCAACTCAGATAGTGAGAGGCCAAGGGTTATGCAAGTTAGTGGTTGATTCAACAACAGGACAACAAGAAGAAAATAATATGTCAAACCTAGGACAACACGATCAAAATGCAATCTATTGTACACAAAACTCTGTCAGTCCCTGGTATGACGATATAAGATTCTGTCTTGAACATGGGTTAGCCCCCTGTCACCTGGATCCCACTAAAAGAAGAGAGTTAAGATTAAAGTCTGCCTCCTTTAATTTGATTAATGGTATTCTGTTTCGTCAAAATTTTGATGGCGTATTGATGCGTTGTCTTGAGAAAGATGAAGAAGAAAAAGTCTTACTAGAGTTCCATGCCAGAGAATCTGGTGGGCATTTTGGTGGTGACACCACTGCCCATAAAGTTTTGAGAGCCGGCTATTACTGGCCCACACTTTTTAGAGACGCCCATGCCTTGTGTCGCAAGTGTATTATTTGTCAAAAAGCATTAGGGTGGTTACAGAAACCATCCTTTCCTTTGCAGCCCGTGTCAGTAGACTCTCCTTTTCAGCAGTGGGGCCTTGATATCATAGGTCCAATCAATCCGCCATCCTCACAGCAACATAAGTTTATCATAACAGCCACAGATTATTTCACCAGGTGGTCTGAAGCTGCCGCATTAAGAACTGTGAATACCAGTCAGGTAATCGCCTTTCTAAATTCGAATATTATCACTCGTTTTGGTATCCCTAACTGTTTAGTATTCGACAACTCTTCTTAGTTTTCGTCTCTTGAGATGAGCAAGTTCTCTTTAGAAAAAGGAATTAAATTGAAATATTCTGCTAGCTACTACCCCCAGGGCAATGGATTGGCAGATTCAACAAATAAGAATCTGATTAAAATCATCAAGAGAACGGTGGCTGAAAATCACAAAAACTGGCACAATGCACTGTTGAACGCAATTTGGGCTGATAGGGTAACACCAAAAACTGTAGTAGGTAACTCCCCCTTTTTTCTTGTTTATGGAAGAGAAGCAATTCTGCCACCACACATTCTTCTTCCCTCACCTCAGCTATCGTAGAAAATACAAGAAGAAGACTGTCCCCCTTTGGAAAACCAGATTAATGCTTTGATGAAGCTAGAAGAGGTAAGAGCTCAAGCTAAACGTAAGTTAGATCAGCATCAACAGATAGTCAAAAGTTGGTTTGATTCTAACTCTGCCTCTGATAGGAACTTCGAAGTAGGTGACCTTGTCTTGAAATGGGACAAACTGCATGAGGGAAAGGGAGAGCACACGAAATTTCAGAACTTATGGCTTGGACCGTTTTTAATTGCTGAGAAGTTGGGTCCTAGCTCTTTCCGATTGAAAAATCTAGAGGGGCAGCCTGACACCTATCCGGTGAATGGTCAAGCTCTGAAAAGATATTTCGCTTGATTACAACCCTTTGTATACTATGTACATACTTTTCTTTTGTTTTCTTTTCGTTTACTGTTTTGGTTTTGATTTTCCTTTGTTCTTATCAGTTTTTTGTTTTTGGAAATACACATACCTACATGTTGATCCATTCGAACAAAGAAAACAGAAAATTACTTCACTGAAATGACTGTCGAAAAATTGTATAAACATCAATCATAGACTTCTGAAATTTACATCTGTGTTGGAAAAGTTTGTTGTTTGAAAGAAGTTAACTAATTTCGATCTCTGAGATAAGCTTGTCGCGATCATCCATTATCTTTTTACACTGTCCCTATTTCTTAAGGGAATGACTCATAAGATGTCTCCCTGCCTTAGAAGGTTGGTTCTGTAAATAAACCATCCCTGGATCTTAATAAAGGATAGTTCTAAAAAAATTCTGTGAGGTCTATAAAAAAATATGTTAAAATATCATAATTTTCAGCGTCACCCCGCTCGACTATATATCTTTAAAAAAAACAAAATAAATCATTAAAAGAGCTGTGGGAAGTGCTTGTAAACCCACCGGGATGATGAACAGGTCTGCTGGCAGCGGGTAAATGCATGCATGATGCCAAGATAACTTCGTCGGGGTACTGAATAGGCCCACTGGCACCGAAGCAATGTCGGGTATATGAAAATTTGCAAATATGAAACCTCTGACCTTAAAATGTCCTCTATTATGATCTGGAACTTCTTGGCTGGATACGGATATCAGAGTGGGTTAAATGGAAACCCTGTCGAGGCTATGGACGCCTGTTGGCAGTAGTGGCTCTGTCAACAGTATTGGAGATTTTATCTTTAATATCGTGGCTCACTTGTCTTAAGACTGTTATCATTTTTCATCCTTTAAACACTGTTGGAATATTTGGTTAATGATGATGTTTACATGATTTTTTGGTTGTTATTTTTGAGTTGGAATTTTTCTCATTATCATAATCTGAATTCGTTCTTTTAGCAGAGATAACTGCTTCTACTGGTGTGTCACCATTGTTGGCAGCCAATTAGCATTTCTATACTATCCTTATAAGCTGCCTACACCAGTGTTTTGCAAACTTTGATTTTCGTCGCAATCCTCGGAAGAAAATAACACCATTATTTTTGCGTTATTTGCACACCTGCCTTTGTTCTTGTTTTCACAACTGCAAGCGTGAAAACTTTGATTTCTAAGTCATATTAAAATCGTCACTGGATTGCTATGGTCACTCTTGTCTATATGTTCATTGCGTTTCCAATTTAATTGTGGCAAGACCCCAAGATTCTTTACTCATTTGGCATTTTTGTTGTTAATATGATTTCAATTTTTATGAGACTGTGATGATTTCCTAAGGATTGTGATTCAATCATTGATTTATTGATGGTTTGATGTATCTTGATCAAATTCGTTGGCACATTGGTTTTATGAAAACTCATTGACATTATGGATTAGACCCTTGGCGCAATCATACCACACGACGCATATTTGATATGATCAAACCCTTGGTGTTGATTTCTAATTATTGTTTTGATTTTAAAAAAACTATGCAAACGCTATGCTTATATGAATTTTTGGGTCGACTTACCATAGGTTTCATTGATCGATTGAATGGAATGATTTTTAACATATGTGATTGTGATTTGAATCGTTATATGTGCCGACGGTTGTACTGTGGGAAATGATTGTTTTGCATGGGCTGAGCTAGCTCCACCACCTTCACACATTTTTTCATTAATGCTTTCCCCCTATCCTGGTTAACTTTGTTGTTTTCGGGTAAGCCCATGAGCTATCAACCCTGCGTATGCTCTTTTCGAACCCTTTCTTTCACCATGCTCACCGTGTGTTCCCATCCATGGCACCAGTGGTGCACATAGAGCCAAACGGTAACCAAGCTCTGTTACTATTCGATAATGCTCGTAAGGATTTAGAAAACAGTGGTTGGCTGGTGTTCATACAAAGGTTCAAGGGTTTCAACCTTTAGGTTTCCCAACAATTCGCCCTCACCTTTGACGGGTGTAGGGCTAAATTTGGTGACATACAGCTCGAGCTCAATGAGGGATTCATAAGCTCTGCTACAGGACTAGCAGCTACAGGACAAAGATGGTTTAAAAACTCCAAATTCGACAAGCTGTCGTGGCCTTTACTATTCATATCAAGAAAGGTTGTTTCCTGTGATAAAGGTATGCCTATTTCTACCCTCAAACCCAGGTGGCACGATTGTTTGGTGATTGTTAAATAGTTTGTGACCTGTGAAGGTCGATATGGCTTGGTATTTTTGTATCACCTCCGGTTATTGATGAATTTCATGGGCTATCCTTTGAACATGTCGCATTACTTCTTGTGCAGTCTTTACAAAATGTCTAAAAGGTTCAAGTGCGAGAAGGATGATAGTAGCCTTTTTCATCACGGCTTGATTCAACTCATTATCGTCCACCATTTAAACCTTAGTGGTGATAATTGGCAAGCCTTTCTATCCATAAATGACTTTGCTAATCTAGAGTCTGCTCAAATCGACAAGGCTGTGGTCAGTGAGACTCTGGCTGGACCAGTTGTGCCACTACATATCCTTCTACCCCCTGTCAAACCCTTAGTTTTCCCCGATTTGGACCTACCTAATGCCTTGGTTAACCCGTGCGCTAAGGATGATATTAAGGTCGTCAAAAGACCTGGGAGGAAGAAAGACAACAGTGATACTACTGTCGATAGAAGGGGAAAGAAAAATGGTCGATTGATATCAAGTCTTGCCCGGAACAAACCTAAACAGAACATCGACCAAAAGTCCATAGTGTTGAGCGAGGAATCGGACTCCGATATCAAGTGTTTCCTAGCTAAAGAGTACCCCTATTCTCATGGCCTATGCTCTAAGAAACCCTATGACTATGTCTCTAACTTACCCCCTTGCCTAAAAAATGACCCAAATTACCCGGGAATTAAGATGCACAATGAAACCCCTGGTGACTTAAACAAACCCTTGCCTGTGATATCAAAGCCCGAGCAACCATCATGCATCCAATGTAATGTTTGGCTAGAGAGTTATTACACTGACGTTCTCTTGTTGCAATCAAAGATCAAATCGTTAGAGGAGCAAGTGACAGTGTTGAACGACAGGCTTCAAGCCAACGACAAGAAACAAAAAACCACCGGTTCAATTGTCTTCAGGAACGTCGAAGCAGCAACAACCTTTGTCAATTCCAAATCATCATGACCGAGTTGTTTTCTGATTGTCTAGGTATGAATTCCAATATGAATTTTGTTTTTTGAGTTGTTTCGAATAAATATAACCGATTGGATTTGCTTTCTATAGCTCTATTCGTTTTGATTCAAAATGATTATGTTTCTCTCAGTTTACCAAATCAATTTCGGTATGAATCATGAGGGGGAAATTTGTTTGCTAAACTCGAACACACCTACGATTTAGTTAATATGATTCTATTGTTCTCAGATTAGTAGAAGCGATTGATTGGTTTTGATTTTGTTTTGGTTCGCTTTAGAATAATTCTGTTGGTTTGAATTAATGTAGTCGATTGGGTTTTGTTTTTCATTTAGTTCTATTCAAATTATATTTAAGGAACTATTATGTTCTATTTCCATTTTAGACTTTGATTGCATTCGATCTATATAGGAGATTTATTTACCAGACACAGCTATGATTTGGATTGATACGATTTCTTTGTTTTTGGATTATGTCGGCCCCAAAGCTGGCTTGATTCATTTCTTTTGGCTTCATTTTGAAATGATTCTGTAGGCTGGAATTGGCATGATCCTTTATGTGTGTAATGCATCAATATCAGTAAGTGGTTTGATAAATATAATGTGATCTATTGATTTCCAAAACGACTCTGTTGGCTTTGATTTTGTTTTGATTTGACAACGATCTTGTTAATGGATGAGGCGACATAAACTATTGCATAAATGATTTGTTTAACCGGTTACACTTTGTGTCGATTGAAATTGGTTCATGAAAATGATTTCATTGCTTTCAAATTATCTAAGCGATTATGTTTACCTCGAATTGGTGATAACAAATTGAACAGAGTGCACGTATCTTTGTTACCTTTCAATTGACCACGATTTCGTTTTGCATACAAGTTTTGATTTGAATTATTCGTTTGGTTTCTAATTAGCAATCAAATATTTGTTTAATAGTTTGAATATAATTCTTTAAGATTCAAATTGGCTTTGAAATGATTCTGTGTTCAATTTAGACCAGCTACAGAATCGCAAGATTATGTAGCTAGTCTTAAAAATTAGATTTTTGTCAATTTTGTCAATAAAATATCCTCTAATCTTGTCTATTCTTGTCCTCTTTCAGGTGGATACGAATTACAATGATGGATTGGGCTTGTT
>JZKD02S0588796.1:0-16079 GCA_000966675.3 Picea glauca | reverse complement strand
AACCCACCCTCTTATCAACCTTGAGAGTAGACACTAGTCATTATCACCTATTACAACTATAATTTTTGGAGTGAGTTAATAAGTGGACAAACTCAACCTTTCTAATGAGTCTTGAATATTTATCAAAAGAGAATAATTATAAACATGCATATCTTTTCAAAATAAACACCCACATGCACATTATTAGTTTTTCTGAGAAGGTAACATTCCACCCTAATTGAATCATTTTTTTGAAATTTTTCAACGATCTGGGTTGTCTTAAAAAGGGTCGAAACTTATAAGAGCAAAGTTCCATGGTCAAAGTTCCCATCAATCATGGGGAACTATAACTTTTGACAAAATACCTATCAAGTTTGGGGAATAATTTCACCTTGAAAGGGGTCAAGTTTATCCACTTATTCACTTACTCCATAATTTTTTGTTTATGGAGCTATGGTCTAGTGATAAGAAAGTGGGAATTTCCTTGCATTGGTCTCGGTAATTTTATGCCTAATGGATGGTGGTGTTGCATCTTATTTAGGAGTCCTCAGATTGACACATTCCACAAGTGAAACATTGTTACCTATGACTTGATCTTGGTATATATGAATAAATTCCACTAATGCACTAGGGAGGTTTGGGGGAATAAGACCCTTACTCTATTGAGCATAGTAAGGGGTGTTGCTTTTAAAAAAAAAAACATAATACATTACTATTTAAATTTGTAGTCATTGTATAATTCCTTTCTGTGACATGTTGTGTGAGTGTGTATGTGAAAATGATTACACCGAGAAGTGCATTTTATAATCTAGGAATATGTGCAACATGTGTCACAAAATAAAAATAATAATAGAATAATTTAAAATAAATAAAAATTAAATGTATAAAAAAAAAACTAAATAACTTATATCCATCTTAAGCATGGATATGTTAAGTGTTGAGAGGGATGAAATCTCTCGAGATGCAAACCCCATCCTTAAAAAGGTTTGTACATTGAGGAATTATATCATTTTCGATGGATTTTTAAAAATAGTGTCCATGCCTTTAAATCTCTTTTCCTTTGCATCTTCTTTCATATTGGTTGTGAGGTCCATTAGATTATCCAAATTAGGTGTTGGTGGTTATATAATGATATGAATATGTCAGTTTATTGACAACCCTCTCCTTTTTTGTAGGAGATGTTATGTGAGTGTATGTGTGTGATTAATAAACATCAAATAATTGCATGGATATTTTTTTTTGTTTTTTCCCGTGAAAATAAACCAGTAATTTTATTCATATATGATAAATTTACATCAATATATGATGTGATCATTCTTGTATCTAGTAGCTTCAGTTGGGAGGGGTTTGTAACATATACCCCATCCAAAACACTTTGAATAGATGGCCATCGACCCAAAAAAGACTCGGGTTGTATGAAGCTCATATGTCATATTTTTATATACATTTTTTCTAGATTTACATAAACGATCCTAAAAAATGTTCTAGAAAATTTTATTAATAAGATAGTGATCCAAGGGTCATGAAGAAGTTTCGAGGAGCCAAGTGAGCTCTTTTCCCAGACTTTCCATCATCCTTGGTCCAGTGCCAATCTAGCTTTTGAGATTCGGTTTGCTTCTTTGTTCAAGGTCCCGTAGACATGTGCAAAGGAGAAATATGAGAAGTTCTAAAGGAGTCTTCTGATATTGTCCAGTAGTGGCTGCAGAGTGTAGGGGTGAAGAGATTGATTGTCGTTCAATCATTTTATAACAAGCATAATGTTTCCATAAATTTTTACATGAGAGATTCCTTTTTCTTTAGCAAGAATGAGGAGGCATTTCACTGCCATGAATTTGCTCAAGTTATTGGTAGCATCCCCCAAATTTGCAACAAAGGAAGTGGAGGTGGAGGCATCTAAGTGTGGAATTCCTCCCGTAGCTCTGGAGGAGGGAAATCCGTGAGCTACTCTATCAAAAAAATCCGAAGGGAGGCAAGTTTCAATGAGAGTAGGGTGGGGGGATTTTTTTGTCGAGGAGGTGATTTAAGGGAAGGATTCAAGGATAGTCAAGGAAGATATAACACATTGGCAGGAGGAGGGCTCTTTATCATCAAAGATGGCATGGTTCTTGGCTAACCAAATTCCCCAGGCCAAAATAAGAGGAAGGGATTTTATAGAGGCAAAATCTTGCGAGATAATCCAAGACTGCATGGCTAGGGTTTTCTATCTTTTGTTGGATGAACTATCTTGTCCAGGTTATATTTCTTTCAAGGGTGCACTTATCCAAGTGCTAGGGTTTCTTCATATTGATGATATACTTGTAATATTGGATTTATTTCTTCTAGAGAAAAGTTGTTGGGTTTTCTCCCAAGGTTGGGTTTCCCAGGATAAAATATTTATGTCTATTGTGCATGGATAACTTTCTATGATTATGTTGTTTCCATTGGATAGTTTTTTGGTTGAGATTTTTAGTGTGTAATTATTCTATGATAACAATGATATTAAAATTATGTTTGAAATCATAAGAAAGTAATCATCGGATTTGGAATTTGTTAAAATTCAACTGGTATCAGGGCCTTGTTGAAATCTTCCATTGTGCAGTAGATCTGAAATTTCTCTGGAAATCATTGGAAATTTATTGGAAAACATTGGGACTAATTTTTCTTCAGATATACTCGCCTTACCTTAGCACATCTTTTGGTGCTCTCAGTTTGACTTTTGATCAAGGTTGAAATTTTAGGGTTTCAGGCTTGTTGACAATGGTGACCAGTCTCAGAGTAGAAGACAGGCTAGATGGTGCTACAAATTTCAGATCCTGGAAGACCAAGATACTCCTCATCTTGGATGAAAATGAGATTCATAATTATGTAAGAGAAGTTGTCTTAGAACTAGAAAGTGATGAAGAGAAATCCAGGCACAAGAAGAATGAAGCAAAGGCGAAGAGGATCTTGATAGATTTCGTAAAAGATCATTTGATTCCACACATTGTTGAGTTTAAGACTGCCAAGGAAATGTTTGATGCCTTGGTGGAATTGTTCGAGAGTAAGAAAACTAGCATGAAATTAGCTTTGAGGAATCAACTCCATATTATCATGATGACCAAGTCAGATTGAGTTGTCACTTATTTCATGAAGGTCTCCCAGTTGAGAGATCAACTTAATACCATTGGAAACACCATTGATCATGCAAAACTTGTTACCATGACTCTTAATGTATTGCCTTATTCATGAGAGTCATTTGTTCAGAGCATTTGTGGGCGAGAGAAGTTTCCCAAGTTTGATAGACTATGGACTGATTGTGTCCAAGAGGAGGCCAGAGTATTTTCCAAGAGCATCTTGCAAAGACCCCAAGATGAAGGAACTCAAGCTCGTGCAACTCATGCAAGAAAAGGAAAAGGTAAAAGAAATTTTGGAAAGAAAAATACATGTGACGGATCAACTCCAGTTCAAGAACAGAAGAAGAAGGATCTTTCAAAGATCAAGTGCTACAATTGTCACACTTTTGGTCACTATGCTTCTCAGTTGCCTCAGAAGAAAATGAAGGGAAAGTAGCATGCATCAACAACCAATGTTGATGAGCATCCACCACAGAAGAAGACAAAGGAATCTAAACTTGATAAGATTGTAGATGAGCTTCGAAATGAGTATTTCTTTGTCTCTGCTCTTACACGCACTATTATAGATAGTCGTGATACATGGTTGGTAATCAATGGTGCTTCTAGGCACATGACAAGTTACCAAGATTCTCTCAAAGGTTTAATAGAGAAGAAATTAGCATTAAAGGTGGAACTTGGAGACAATGCCAATTATGCAGTAAAAGGAGTTAGAGCAACATCATTTCATCTAGAGTCTAGAGATTATCTACACATGAGAGACGTATTGTTTATACCAGGATTAAGGAAGAACTTGCTCTTTATCTCAGTGTTGGAGGATAGAGGTTACAGAGTTGCATTTGTAGATGGTCGGGTTCTTATATGGCCTAAGGGATCGAGCATAGACTCAACATGAGTGATTAGTGTTCGAGAGGGAGGAATGTATAGATTATTAGGGCATCCATCCTAGGCATTGGTACATGAAAATATTAGTTCATGTGAGTTATGGCATCAAATATTTTCTCACCTACATTACAGGGCTTTGTCAGCATTGAGGATAATGGTTACAGGTATTCCAAAGCTCCAGTCAGAGCATGAGGGTGTTTGCAAGGGATGTACACTTGGTAAGAATACCAAGGGACCGTATCTGAGCAATGATAGTAGATCCAAAGGGATATTGGATGTAGTGCATTTAGATGTATGCGAACCTATGTCAATATCATATTTGGGTGGCTTCTTGTACTATGTGACATTCATTGAGGATTTCCCATGGAAGACTTGGATATACTTCATGNAACCCACCCTCTTATCAACCTTGAGAGTAGACACTAGTCATTATCACCTATTACAACTATAATTTTTGGAGTGAGTTAATAAGTGGACAAACTCAACCTTTCTAATGAGTCTTGAATATTTATCAAAAGAGAATAATTATAAACATGCATATCTTTTCAAAATAAACACCCACATGCACATTATTAGTTTTTCTGAGAAGGTAACATTCCACCCTAATTGAATCATTTTTTTGAAATTTTTCAACGATCTGGGTTGTCTTAAAAAGGGTCGAAACTTATAAGAGCAAAGTTCCATGGTCAAAGTTCCCATCAATCATGGGGAACTATAACTTTTGACAAAATACCTATCAAGTTTGGGGAATAATTTCACCTTGAAAGGGGTCAAGTTTATCCACTTATTCACTTACTCCATAATTTTTTGTTTATGGAGCTATGGTCTAGTGATAAGAAAGTGGGAATTTCCTTGCATTGGTCTCGGTAATTTTATGCCTAATGGATGGTGGTGTTGCATCTTATTTAGGAGTCCTCAGATTGACACATTCCACAAGTGAAACATTGTTACCTATGACTTGATCTTGGTATATATGAATAAATTCCACTAATGCACTAGGGAGGTTTGGGGGAATAAGACCCTTACTCTATTGAGCATAGTAAGGGGTGTTGCTTTTAAAAAAAAAAACATAATACATTACTATTTAAATTTGTAGTCATTGTATAATTCCTTTCTGTGACATGTTGTGTGAGTGTGTATGTGAAAATGATTACACCGAGAAGTGCATTTTATAATCTAGGAATATGTGCAACATGTGTCACAAAATAAAAATAATAATAGAATAATTTAAAATAAATAAAAATTAAATGTATAAAAAAAAAACTAAATAACTTATATCCATCTTAAGCATGGATATGTTAAGTGTTGAGAGGGATGAAATCTCTCGAGATGCAAACCCCATCCTTAAAAAGGTTTGTACATTGAGGAATTATATCATTTTCGATGGATTTTTAAAAATAGTGTCCATGCCTTTAAATCTCTTTTCCTTTGCATCTTCTTTCATATTGGTTGTGAGGTCCATTAGATTATCCAAATTAGGTGTTGGTGGTTATATAATGATATGAATATGTCAGTTTATTGACAACCCTCTCCTTTTTTGTAGGAGATGTTATGTGAGTGTATGTGTGTGATTAATAAACATCAAATAATTGCATGGATATTTTTTTTTGTTTTTTCCCGTGAAAATAAACCAGTAATTTTATTCATATATGATAAATTTACATCAATATATGATGTGATCATTCTTGTATCTAGTAGCTTCAGTTGGGAGGGGTTTGTAACATATACCCCATCCAAAACACTTTGAATAGATGGCCATCGACCCAAAAAAGACTCGGGTTGTATGAAGCTCATATGTCATATTTTTATATACATTTTTTCTAGATTTACATAAACGATCCTAAAAAATGTTCTAGAAAATTTTATTAATAAGATAGTGATCCAAGGGTCATGAAGAAGTTTCGAGGAGCCAAGTGAGCTCTTTTCCCAGACTTTCCATCATCCTTGGTCCAGTGCCAATCTAGCTTTTGAGATTCGGTTTGCTTCTTTGTTCAAGGTCCCGTAGACATGTGCAAAGGAGAAATATGAGAAGTTCTAAAGGAGTCTTCTGATATTGTCCAGTAGTGGCTGCAGAGTGTAGGGGTGAAGAGATTGATTGTCGTTCAATCATTTTATAACAAGCATAATGTTTCCATAAATTTTTACATGAGAGATTCCTTTTTCTTTAGCAAGAATGAGGAGGCATTTCACTGCCATGAATTTGCTCAAGTTATTGGTAGCATCCCCCAAATTTGCAACAAAGGAAGTGGAGGTGGAGGCATCTAAGTGTGGAATTCCTCCCGTAGCTCTGGAGGAGGGAAATCCGTGAGCTACTCTATCAAAAAAATCCGAAGGGAGGCAAGTTTCAATGAGAGTAGGGTGGGGGGATTTTTTTGTCGAGGAGGTGATTTAAGGGAAGGATTCAAGGATAGTCAAGGAAGATATAACACATTGGCAGGAGGAGGGCTCTTTATCATCAAAGATGGCATGGTTCTTGGCTAACCAAATTCCCCAGGCCAAAATAAGAGGAAGGGATTTTATAGAGGCAAAATCTTGCGAGATAATCCAAGACTGCATGGCTAGGGTTTTCTATCTTTTGTTGGATGAACTATCTTGTCCAGGTTATATTTCTTTCAAGGGTGCACTTATCCAAGTGCTAGGGTTTCTTCATATTGATGATATACTTGTAATATTGGATTTATTTCTTCTAGAGAAAAGTTGTTGGGTTTTCTCCCAAGGTTGGGTTTCCCAGGATAAAATATTTATGTCTATTGTGCATGGATAACTTTCTATGATTATGTTGTTTCCATTGGATAGTTTTTTGGTTGAGATTTTTAGTGTGTAATTATTCTATGATAACAATGATATTAAAATTATGTTTGAAATCATAAGAAAGTAATCATCGGATTTGGAATTTGTTAAAATTCAACTGGTATCAGGGCCTTGTTGAAATCTTCCATTGTGCAGTAGATCTGAAATTTCTCTGGAAATCATTGGAAATTTATTGGAAAACATTGGGACTAATTTTTCTTCAGATATACTCGCCTTACCTTAGCACATCTTTTGGTGCTCTCAGTTTGACTTTTGATCAAGGTTGAAATTTTAGGGTTTCAGGCTTGTTGACAATGGTGACCAGTCTCAGAGTAGAAGACAGGCTAGATGGTGCTACAAATTTCAGATCCTGGAAGACCAAGATACTCCTCATCTTGGATGAAAATGAGATTCATAATTATGTAAGAGAAGTTGTCTTAGAACTAGAAAGTGATGAAGAGAAATCCAGGCACAAGAAGAATGAAGCAAAGGCGAAGAGGATCTTGATAGATTTCGTAAAAGATCATTTGATTCCACACATTGTTGAGTTTAAGACTGCCAAGGAAATGTTTGATGCCTTGGTGGAATTGTTCGAGAGTAAGAAAACTAGCATGAAATTAGCTTTGAGGAATCAACTCCATATTATCATGATGACCAAGTCAGATTGAGTTGTCACTTATTTCATGAAGGTCTCCCAGTTGAGAGATCAACTTAATACCATTGGAAACACCATTGATCATGCAAAACTTGTTACCATGACTCTTAATGTATTGCCTTATTCATGAGAGTCATTTGTTCAGAGCATTTGTGGGCGAGAGAAGTTTCCCAAGTTTGATAGACTATGGACTGATTGTGTCCAAGAGGAGGCCAGAGTATTTTCCAAGAGCATCTTGCAAAGACCCCAAGATGAAGGAACTCAAGCTCGTGCAACTCATGCAAGAAAAGGAAAAGGTAAAAGAAATTTTGGAAAGAAAAATACATGTGACGGATCAACTCCAGTTCAAGAACAGAAGAAGAAGGATCTTTCAAAGATCAAGTGCTACAATTGTCACACTTTTGGTCACTATGCTTCTCAGTTGCCTCAGAAGAAAATGAAGGGAAAGTAGCATGCATCAACAACCAATGTTGATGAGCATCCACCACAGAAGAAGACAAAGGAATCTAAACTTGATAAGATTGTAGATGAGCTTCGAAATGAGTATTTCTTTGTCTCCGCTCTTACACGCACTATTATAGATAGTTGTGATACATGGTTGGTAATCAGTGGTGCTTCTAGGCACATGACAAGTTACCAAGATTCTCTCAAAGGTTTAATAGAGAAGAAATTAGCATTAAAGGTGGAACTTGGAGACAATGCCAAGTATGCAGTAAAAGGAGTTGGAGCAACATCATTTCATCTAGAGTCTAGAGATTATCTACACATGAGAGACATATTGTTTATACCAGGATTAAGGAAGAACTTGCTCTTTATCTTAGTGTTGGAGGATAGAGGTTACATAGTTGCATTTGTAGATGGTCAGGTTCTTGTATGGCCTAAGGGATCGAGCATAGACTCAACATGAGTGATTAGTGTTCGAGAGGGAGGAATGTATAGATTATCAGGGCATCCATCCTAGGCATTGGTACATGAAAATATTAGTTCATGTGAGTTATGGCATCAGATATTTTCTCACCTACGTTACAGGGCTTTGTCAGCATTAAGGATAATGGTTACAGGTATTCCAGAGCTCCAAGCAGAGCATGAGGGTGTTTGCAAGGGATGTACACTTGGTAAGAATACCAAGGGACTGTATCTCAACAATGATAGTAGATCCAAAGGGATCTTGGATGTAGTGCATTCAGATGTATGTGAACCTATGTAAATATCATATTTGGGTGGCTTCTTGTACGATGTGACATTCATTGATGATTTCCCATGGAAGACTTGGATATACTTCATGAACACCAAGGATGAATTCTTCAACAGGTTCTAGGAGTTCAAGTCTCAGGAAAAGAACTTGACAGGGAATAAGATCAAGGTTTTAAGGTCAGATAATGGAGGAGAGTATACTTCCAATGACTTCAATGATTTCTGCAAGGAAGCAGGGATCAAGAGGGAGTTGACAATTCTTTACAACCCTCAGCAAAATGGGGTTATGGAAATGAAGGACAGGTCCATTGTAGAGGTCGTCAAGGAAATGATTCATGATTAGAATCTACCCATGTTCTTATGGGAAGAGGCTTCCAACACAACAATTTATGTTCAAAATAGAAGTCCTCACCGGATATTGGGAGATAAGACTCTTGAGGAGGCATTCAAAGGAGTGAAGCCAAAGGTTATCCATTTGAGAATCTTTGGTTGTCCAGTATACATCCATGTGCCCAAGGAGAAGAGGACGAATTTAGAACCTTCTAGAAAGAAGGGTAATTCTTTGGGATACAATGAGACTTCGAAGGCCTACAACGAGATTTCGAAGGCCTACAACGAGACTTTGAAGATAGTTGCATGAGAAGTCCTCGGGTCATTCCATATAGCGTGGGAGAAGGAGCATTGTAGAAAAAAATGTTGGCTTGTTTCGTTATCTTGCTTGCAAAGAGCACAATGACTAGATCCAAAAAAACTTCCTTTTTGAAGATTCTCCCACGTTGGAGCTCTATGCGTGAGAAGGAGCCACACAATTATTTTTTCTTTTGCTAGGCCTTTCATTTTCTAGAGTTGTTCCCCCCACCAGGGGTTTAAATCATCAACATGATCAAGGATCAAGGCTTTATATCCATGTTTGGGTGTATATCTCCCCAAGGGGTTAAGTGACCAAATTAAAGAGTCCCTTTGATCAAAGAGATTTATCAGGGAAGAGGATAGTGCATTTGAGTATTCCCTCCAGGTTGGAGCATGAGTTGCATTGAGACCAATCTCCTACCAGTTGAGCCATTGAGTAGTGCCTATCAAAAAATATGATTGGGAGACTTGTTGAATATAATATATTCCTTCATTGTTTAAATCTTGGATAAGTGGCTCCAGGGGAATGTGTTTTCCCTTGCACTAAATCCATGGATATTTTCCTATGATAATATCTGCACCATTTCCAATTTTCCAAATAACCCAATTTCTAATTAGGGCAAAGGCATTGACAATTGCTTTCCAAACAATTGAGCCGTTTTTGGAGGATTTTTGTGGCATTCTGATCCAATCAGTGACAGATTCTGAAGGAAAATATTTTTCCTTCGGGATGCGAGACTAGAGGCCAAAACCCGTGATGAGCCTCCAAACATTTTTGGCAACCATATCTTGTGAAAAGAGGTGGATGTTTTTCGGCTCCCATCCCTCAAAATATTTTGGAACATATATTCTTTTCTTGGAGGATAATACTAGGGATTTTCTTTTTTCAGATCCCGACCATAAGAAATGATACGATAGTTGACTGATTTTCTTAATGATACCATTTGGTAGCCATGCCAAAGAGGTCCATAATATCGAGATAACTTCCAGAACCGATTTTACTAGCACCAACTGATCTACTCGAGAGAGCCATCTATTGTACCAAGAATGAAGTCTCTTTTATACCTTTGCACACATCCATTTCCGATCCTTTTTGTTGTATTTGTTCGCTTTTAGGGTGAAACCCAAATATTTCATACCATCATTATTGATTCTAGCCCGAGTGCCAAGAATTCTAGAGATGTGGTGATTCTCATTTTCCGTCATTCCCAAAGAATATAGAGAATATTTATCCATATTGATTTTCATGGTTGGAGCAGTGCAAAAGGATTGGAGGGTCTCCTTAAGATTTTCTATGTAGGGGAGAGTTCCTTCACATAAAATTAGAATGTCATCAATAAAAAGGAGAAGAATCAGGGTGTAGTTTGTGCTGATTTTTATACCTTTCATACTTGCTTAGGAGGTTTCTTTATGGATTAGTCAGTTGAGGCTTTCTGCTACTAACAAAAATAGAAGTGGGGATAATGGATGTCCCTGTCTAATCCCATGTTCAACCCTAAACAAAGAGGTGGTTGAGCCATTTACAAGAAGAGAAAATGAGGTGGTTGAAATGCAATTCATAACCCAGGAAACAAAGGAGTGGGAAAAACTCGGATGAATCAAAAGCAGTATGATATATAGCCAGCTGACCCTGTCAAAAGATTTTGAGAGGTCCACTTTCTAGGTGATATCCCTTTTTATAGATTGCATAGAGTGGATAGAGTGTAGTCCTTCATAAGCAATGCCTATTTCCTAATGAATTTGTCTTCCCCGAAGAAACCCAAATTGGTCTGCAGATATGTTATTGCTCAGATGATGTTTTATTATGTGAGCAATGATCTTTGATATAATTTTGTATATGATGTTGCATAGAGAGATGGATCTGAATCAGTCAAATTTAGTTAGATTGTCCACCTTTGGAATGAGTGTAATAAAAGTGACATTGAAGGGAGCATGAATTTGCCATGTAGTCTTGGTGTATTCTACCAGGTTCAGGAGATCTTCTCCAATGATCTCAAAGCATCCCGTGTAGAACTCAAATGAGAACCCATCTAGTCCCATGATTTTATCCTTCTGGAATTTGTGTAGTGTTTTCTTGAGCTCTTTCATGGAGATCTCCTCCACAAGTCTATTATTTTCCTCTGGGCTTATGAATCTAGGGAAGAGATTCAAAACCCTAATTATAGAGTCGATATTGGCCATAGGGTCAACTTTTAATAGAGATTTGAAGTTTGTCGTTCCTTCCTTGGATATATCCTCAAATGAAGAAGCTTTGGAACCATCTAATCTATCAATAGACCAAATTGTATTGGAAAGTTTCCTGCCATTTGCACAATGGTGGAATAACTTGGTGTTTCATCCCCAACTTGTAACCAAAGATCTTTGCTTCTCATTCTCCACTCTTTTTCTCTGTTTAAGAGGATTTTTCTCCTGTTGAGGTCTAGAATCTTGTACTCCTCTTTCATCTCACCCAAGGGAGGCGTAGATGTTTCTTTTTCCTACCAGGTCTTCATCTTTTCTTCAATTTCGGTTAAGGATCTGCCCTCTTCCCTCTTCCTTTCATTGTTCCATGAGATGGAGATCTTTTTTTNGAAAGTAGCATGCATCAACAACCAATGTTGATGAGCATCCACCACAGAAGAAGACAAAGGAATCTAAACTTGATAAGATTGTAGATGAGCTTCGAAATGAGTATTTCTTTGTCTCCGCTCTTACACGCACTATTATAGATAGTTGTGATACATGGTTGGTAATCAGTGGTGCTTCTAGGCACATGACAAGTTACCAAGATTCTCTCAAAGGTTTAATAGAGAAGAAATTAGCATTAAAGGTGGAACTTGGAGACAATGCCAAGTATGCAGTAAAAGGAGTTGGAGCAACATCATTTCATCTAGAGTCTAGAGATTATCTACACATGAGAGACATATTGTTTATACCAGGATTAAGGAAGAACTTGCTCTTTATCTTAGTGTTGGAGGATAGAGGTTACATAGTTGCATTTGTAGATGGTCAGGTTCTTGTATGGCCTAAGGGATCGAGCATAGACTCAACATGAGTGATTAGTGTTCGAGAGGGAGGAATGTATAGATTATCAGGGCATCCATCCTAGGCATTGGTACATGAAAATATTAGTTCATGTGAGTTATGGCATCAGATATTTTCTCACCTACGTTACAGGGCTTTGTCAGCATTAAGGATAATGGTTACAGGTATTCCAGAGCTCCAAGCAGAGCATGAGGGTGTTTGCAAGGGATGTACACTTGGTAAGAATACCAAGGGACTGTATCTCAACAATGATAGTAGATCCAAAGGGATCTTGGATGTAGTGCATTCAGATGTATGTGAACCTATGTAAATATCATATTTGGGTGGCTTCTTGTACGATGTGACATTCATTGATGATTTCCCATGGAAGACTTGGATATACTTCATGAACACCAAGGATGAATTCTTCAACAGGTTCTAGGAGTTCAAGTCTCAGGAAAAGAACTTGACAGGGAATAAGATCAAGGTTTTAAGGTCAGATAATGGAGGAGAGTATACTTCCAATGACTTCAATGATTTCTGCAAGGAAGCAGGGATCAAGAGGGAGTTGACAATTCTTTACAACCCTCAGCAAAATGGGGTTATGGAAATGAAGGACAGGTCCATTGTAGAGGTCGTCAAGGAAATGATTCATGATTAGAATCTACCCATGTTCTTATGGGAAGAGGCTTCCAACACAACAATTTATGTTCAAAATAGAAGTCCTCACCGGATATTGGGAGATAAGACTCTTGAGGAGGCATTCAAAGGAGTGAAGCCAAAGGTTATCCATTTGAGAATCTTTGGTTGTCCAGTATACATCCATGTGCCCAAGGAGAAGAGGACGAATTTAGAACCTTCTAGAAAGAAGGGTAATTCTTTGGGATACAATGAGACTTCGAAGGCCTACAACGAGATTTCGAAGGCCTACAACGAGACTTTGAAGATAGTTGCATGAGAAGTCCTCGGGTCATTCCATATAGCGTGGGAGAAGGAGCATTGTAGAAAAAAATGTTGGCTTGTTTCGTTATCTTGCTTGCAAAGAGCACAATGACTAGATCCAAAAAAACTTCCTTTTTGAAGATTCTCCCACGTTGGAGCTCTATGCGTGAGAAGGAGCCACACAATTATTTTTTCTTTTGCTAGGCCTTTCATTTTCTAGAGTTGTTCCCCCCACCAGGGGTTTAAATCATCAACATGATCAAGGATCAAGGCTTTATATCCATGTTTGGGTGTATATCTCCCCAAGGGGTTAAGTGACCAAATTAAAGAGTCCCTTTGATCAAAGAGATTTATCAGGGAAGAGGATAGTGCATTTGAGTATTCCCTCCAGGTTGGAGCATGAGTTGCATTGAGACCAATCTCCTACCAGTTGAGCCATTGAGTAGTGCCTATCAAAAAATATGATTGGGAGACTTGTTGAATATAATATATTCCTTCATTGTTTAAATCTTGGATAAGTGGCTCCAGGGGAATGTGTTTTCCCTTGCACTAAATCCATGGATATTTTCCTATGATAATATCTGCACCATTTCCAATTTTCCAAATAACCCAATTTCTAATTAGGGCAAAGGCATTGACAATTGCTTTCCAAACAATTGAGCCGTTTTTGGAGGATTTTTGTGGCATTCTGATCCAATCAGTGACAGATTCTGAAGGAAAATATTTTTCCTTCGGGATGCGAGACTAGAGGCCAAAACCCGTGATGAGCCTCCAAACATTTTTGGCAACCATATCTTGTGAAAAGAGGTGGATGTTTTTCGGCTCCCATCCCTCAAAATATTTTGGAACATATATTCTTTTCTTGGAGGATAATACTAGGGATTTTCTTTTTTCAGATCCCGACCATAAGAAATGATACGATAGTTGACTGATTTTCTTAATGATACCATTTGGTAGCCATGCCAAAGAGGTCCATAATATCGAGATAACTTCCAGAACCGATTTTACTAGCACCAACTGATCTACTCGAGAGAGCCATCTATTGTACCAAGAATGAAGTCTCTTTTATACCTTTGCACACATCCATTTCCGATCCTTTTTGTTGTATTTGTTCGCTTTTAGGGTGAAACCCAAATATTTCATACCATCATTATTGATTCTAGCCCGAGTGCCAAGAATTCTAGAGATGTGGTGATTCTCATTTTCCGTCATTCCCAAAGAATATAGAGAATATTTATCCATATTGATTTTCATGGTTGGAGCAGTGCAAAAGGATTGGAGGGTCTCCTTAAGATTTTCTATGTAGGGGAGAGTTCCTTCACATAAAATTAGAATGTCATCAATAAAAAGGAGAAGAATCAGGGTGTAGTTTGTGCTGATTTTTATACCTTTCATACTTGCTTAGGAGGTTTCTTTATGGATTAGTCAGTTGAGGCTTTCTGCTACTAACAAAAATAGAAGTGGGGATAATGGATGTCCCTGTCTAATCCCATGTTCAACCCTAAACAAAGAGGTGGTTGAGCCATTTACAAGAAGAGAAAATGAGGTGGTTGAAATGCAATTCATAACCCAGGAAACAAAGGAGTGGGAAAAACTCGGATGAATCAAAAGCACTCTGATATATAGCCAGCTGACCCTGTCAAAAGCTTTTGAGAGGTCCACTTTGTAGGTGATATCCCTTTGTATAGATTGCATAGAGTGGATAGAGTGTAGTCCTTCATAAGCAATGCCTATTTCCTGATGAATTTGTCTTCCCCGAAGAAACCCAAATTGGTTTGCAGATATGTTATTGCTCAGATGATGTTTTATTATGTGAGCAATGATCTTTGATATAATTTTGTATATGATGTTGCATAGAGAGATGGATCTGAATCGGTCAAATTTAGTTGGATTGTCCACCTTTGGAATGAGTGTAATAAAAGTGGCATTGAAGGGAGCATGAATTTGCATGTAGTCTTGGTGTATTCTACTAGGTTCAGGAGATATTCTCCAATGATCTCAAAGCATCCTGTGTAGAACTCAATCGAGAACCCATCTAGTCCCATGATTTTATCCTTTTGGAATTTGTGTAGTGTTTTCTTGAGCTCTTTCATGGAGATCTCCTCCACAAGTCTAGTATTTTCCTCTGGGCTTATGAATCTAGGGAAGAGATTCAAAACCCTAATTATAGAGTCGATATTGGCCCTAGGGTCAACTTTTAATAGAGATTTGAAGTGTGTCGTTCCTTCCTTGGCTATATCCTCAAATGAAGAAGCTTTGGAACCATCTAATCTATCAATAGACCAAATTGTATTGGAAAGTTTCCTGCCATTTGCAAAGTGGTGGAATAACTTGGTGTTTTCATCCCCAACTTGTAACCAAAGATTTTTGCTTCTCATTCTCCACTCTTTTTCTTTGTTTAAGAGGATTTTTCTCCTGTTGAGGTCTAGAAGCTTGTACTCCTCTTTCATCTCACCCAAGGGAGGCGTAGATGTTTCTTTTTCCTACCAGGTCTTCATCTTTTCTTCAATTTTGGTTAAGGATCTGCCCTCTTCCCTCTTCCTTTCATTGTTCCATGAGATGGAGATATTTTTTTCCTTTTTTAGATTAGTCATAAATTGAATGTATGGGGATTCTGGAAGGAGTGGATTGTAGGGGGAGTGAATCAAAAGCAGTCTGATATATAGCCAGCTGACCCTGTCAAAAGCTTTTGAGAGGTCCACTTTGTAGGTGATATCCCTTTGTATATATTGCATAGAGTGGATAGAGTGTAGTCCTTCATAAGAAATGCCTATTTCCTGATGAATTTGTCTTCCCTGAAGAAACCCAAATTGGTCTGCAGATATGTTATTGCTCAGATGATGTTTTATTATGTGAGCAATGATCTTTGATATAATTTTGTATATGATGTTGCATAGAGAGATGGATCTGAA
>JZKD02S0588774.1:5772-16080 GCA_000966675.3 Picea glauca | reverse complement strand
CTCCATTGCATGCTTAAAGGGCCTCCTTCACCTAAATTATATATGAGAGAGTGAGAGGAGAACAATTCCCATGATGCATGTGGGATAAATTGGACTAAGTTTATAAAATGCCATATGCATCTAAAATACTAGGACTTCCTGGGTAGTCACCCATCCCAGTACAACTCTAGCATGAGTGCGCTTAACTGCGGAGTTCTAATGGGATCCGGTGCATTGACGCTATGTTGTAGGCATGTACATAAGACCATTACATGATATCTGTAATTAACAAATGAAGATGACATTACATTCCATTCTCCATGAAAAGGGTGAATGTCATGGTTTATCAAAACCATAGGCTCAAATTGGTGATTCAATGGAAAAGTTGGATGGCCACCGAGATCCATCTAGATCAGTAGTGTCGAAGGAGAGGAAATATCATGTCTCACATCTTAGGATTTTCTTTGAAAGGTGTAAGAAATATGGTATTTCCCTGAACCTTAAAAAGTCCATTTTTGGGATGGATGAAGGAGAGTTATTAGGGCACATAGTATCAGAAGGAAGAATTTATGTTGATCCAGAGAGAATCCAATCTATCAAGAATGTAAGCACCCCCCCGCCAACAAAAAATCCCTTCAATCATTCTTTGGCGAAATAAAATTCATTTGAAGATTTGTTCCAAATTTTGTTGAGAGAGTAAAACCCATGAGTGCCTTTCTTAAGAAAGATGTGGTTGTTCAAATGGGATGACAAAAGACTGTGATCTTTTGAAGACATAAAGAATGCCATTTCCCAGGCTCCAGTTTTAGTTAGCCCCGATTACTCACGTGTCTTCGTGATATTCTTCTTTGCTTCTCAAGATACCATTGCTGGTGTCTTGTTGCAAAAGGATGTCGATGATCATGAGCACCCTATTTCATTCATGAGCAAAGTCTTCAGGGACTCATAATTGAATTATTCAATTACTGAGAAATAGGCTTATGCCCTGGTTAAATCCATTAAACACTTTAAAGGCTACGTTGGATATAACAAGATTAGGCCTATGTCCCATATTCGACAGTGAAGGATGTTTTGTCACAACAAGATTGCATGGGCACTAGGGGGAAGTGGGTTTCCAAGATCCAGGAATATGACCTAGAGATAAAACCCACAAAGATAGTAAAGGGACAAGGGCTAGCTCATATGTTAACTTAAAGTAATTAAGAAGCCATACAAATGGGAGAAAATAAATAAGTGAATATGGTAGTGAGTGAACTAGAACATGATGAATGGTACTCTGACATTATATACTACCTTAGGAACTTATCTTGCCTATATCACCCTAATAGATTATAAAAGAAGGGCTTTGGGACTCAAGGATATGAAGTACTTCTTGATTGAGGATGGTTTAGGTTGGAAAAACTTGGATGGAGTTCTCCTTAGATGTGTGAACAAAGATGAAGCTAACTGCCTATTAAAGGAGCTACATTCAGGGTATTGTGGAGGGCACTTTGTTGCTCGCACCATTGGCCACAAAATCTTGAGAGTTGGATATTACTGGCTGACATTATTCGTTGATACTCACCAATATGTTTGTTTCTTCCAACCTTGCCAATACTTTGTCGGTAAACAAAATCTCCCTGTGCAACCTCTAAATCATGTGGTTGTAGAAACCCATGTTCAACAATGGGGTTTGGATTTTATTGGTGAATTCAAGGACAATTCAAGTAATGGCTACCGATGGATTTTGACTACCATAGATTACTTCACCAGATGGGTGGAATATATTCCTACAAAGAAGCTTAGTAAGGATGTGGTCACGAACTTCTTGGAAGAAAGAATTATAACAAGATTTAGAACACTTGCCAAGATCATCACTGACAATGCCAAAGCATTTAGCTCCCTCGCCTTAGCAGAATTTTGTTTTAAGTATGGCATCACTCTATCCCACTCGTCAAACTACTATCCTCATGGTAATGGCTTGGAAAAATCAAGCAACAAGAATCTCATGAACATCATCAAGAAGGTTGTAGGAGAAAACATGAAGGCTTGAGATAGCAAGATCAAATACACTCTACAGGCAGATTGCATAACAACAAAGACTTCTACAGGAAAGAATTCATTCAAGCTGGTATCTGGGTTAGAGGCCAAATTGCTTGTGAATTTCCAAATCCCTATCCTCCATTTCACTCAACAATACACCAAAGAAAAAGAGGCGTTCCAAGGACAAATTAACCAGTTGGTAGAATTAGATGAATCTAGGAGAATTGCCTTGGATAAAATGGAAAAAAATCAAGAGAAAGGTAAGAAAACTTTTGATCACAAGGCAAAGGATAGAAGCTTCAAAGAAGGAGATATGGTGTTATTATGGGACAAAATAAGGGAGAAACTTGGTATGCACAAGAAGTTAGACGGGCTATGGACATGGCCATACAAGATTGTTGTTCAAGCATGAATAAATTCTTTCAGTCTGTCCATGCTTGAGGGAGAGGCTTTGAATTACCTGTGAATGTTATCCACCTCAAGCCTTCCTTCCTGCCAGCAACATACCAGGTAAGTTAGAGTAGGTAAGCATTTTCATCCATTGTACATACCATTACATATCATGTTATCACAGTTGTAGTTGCATTTTTCATATTGTCTTGTTTGATGATGTATATATGTATGCTCATGATTAGAATTTGTTTTATTTCAACTTTTATATCATATATGAACAAGGGGTGATATCACCACCCTAGATGTTACTAATATCTTGTGTTGAGATATAGTAGGCATAGGTTATACCAGATATGTTGAGGTTCTCATGCACTCTACGGTGAGCACATGTCCCCAAGTTGGAGCCAGATGTTATCCTCTAGCCTAGGGATAACTAAGGAGATTTCGCCTCGAGGCCCACAGGTTTTAGACATGGAGTGTCAAGAGTCGGACGAACTAAGCATAGCCTTGGAGGGCCCCTCTTTTCTTCAAGTACAGTCCACATGTCGGACGACCTAAGCATAGCCTCAGAGGGCCCCTCTTTTCTTCAAGTACAGTCCACATATCACCAACAACAGTGGGTCTTGCTCCCTGAGGTAATGAGTCTAAGTATCATGGTATGTATCACTCTAATTTTGGATGCACATGTTCAGATGATTTAATTATTAGAAGTCATTTACATGTTATGATCCTTGTGACACATGGACCCTTGGAGGGCGTACTTGTTGTCTCTGCAGGACCTTTCATGGTGAACATGTGTGCATCAGGGAATGACTAGCTCGGATATAACACACCCACCCTTCTGAAGGAGCTTGTATAGTGTAAAGCCTCTAAATTTTCATTTGTGTTCTTGCGCATGAACAAGCACTAGGTGCAAGCCCCCTCCACATGATCACTACCCGGGACCACAAGCCTAACAAAAGGCGCTTTGTGACTTCTATCATCAGGTATTCACATACGAGCCAACCTTGACTCACCTGACTCCCGAACTCTCGAACTAAGAGCCTAGCCAAACGCCATCTTCGTTCCTTAACCTCCATCCATGTGACCCCTCGTTGTGACTCGGGGCCCAACCCTCAAGCGCTTCAAGACTTTGTGTATCGCGAAGGTGGAAATTAATCCATCTCCTTTCCTCGAAATCCTGAAATCCAAACTCTCAATCTCAAATAAACGGTCCACAATATCCTGCGACCCAATGGCTAAGATTGACTCTTTGCGTTTCACAAAGTTGGAGGGCCGCTCACCTTCCTTCTCCCAATCCTTGATATCTTTCTGGACAATCAACGGTCGACGTCCTCCCTTCAATCAACGACTGCGATCAAGTCGCGAACTTGGACTTCGCGAGTTCTCATGATTCCTATCTCTGACCTCACGAGTTGCGAGTCAGCAAAATGTTGATCTCTTGCCACATGTCCCTTCACGACAGATGGCTAGGATTGATGTGGCTCCCAGCTCCACGAGTACTCACCTCTACTCCTTGAAAATATTCCAAGGTCCAAATCCTTGAACTCTCAGTTCTGCTACCACCTGTCCTCTGACAATGGATGTTTCCAATTAACTTCAGGACTTCGCAAAAGTCCACTTGGGATCTGTAAATTCA
Organism: Picea glauca; assembly: GCA_000966675.3. NCBI lineage: Eukaryota > Viridiplantae > Streptophyta > Pinopsida > Pinales > Pinaceae > Picea > Picea glauca. Next base: position 12,047 of record JZKD02S0588774.1, on the reverse strand, counting down.
CACGGCAAGGGGGATCAGAGGAAATTATTCTCTTCAGACAGAGGGTTTCAGGTCCATACGATATTTCCTATCTCGACCATTTTACGACTTCGCTCGGGAAGCCCTCCGGAGTGAAGTTGGGCATATAGTTTATTAGTGGGAAGTATGAGTTCCCAAGGAGATGGAAGCATACACATAACATAGCCATTTCACAAAGAGATGTTCATATATATGTGTGTGTGTGTGTGTGTGTGTGTGTGTGTGTAACAGCCAAGAAATCATTCATCATTCTAACTCAACAATTAAACGCCAAGAAAAGACTTATCAAAATCAAACAATGTGAAGTGACTACTGGAAGGGGTGTCCGTTTCCACCCAACCGTAGGCTCAGTTGCTCCAAATGGATTTACCATTGGCCACCCTCGAGCTAGACCACGATGCTTTGTAACACAACCTTTTCTTCTCGCTCAACCACAATAGGGACAGAGGTTACTCTCCTCTTCCCTCAGGATCCTAGAAATGGTTTACATGATACCAAGCAAGGAGGACTAGCCTCATTTATCAACTTGTATCATAACCTTCTCCACCATTTCCTATGTCCAGAACGCGTAGATTCTCCATTCTTCCTTGAATCCCTGAGATTCACTTTTTGTCTATGCACTCTTCATAGGCATGTTCTTCCATCTCCCCACCACACCTTCCCTTCTCGCCTCTTTCAGTAGGGTCGTGTGTGGCCCGAATTCCCAATCAGCGGTCAAATCTGGAATCCTTACGAATGAGTGCTTACACATTCCATCCCTCATTAACTCTTTAGGAGATCTTCCCACCCACTAGCCTGACTATAATTCATTTCGGAGTTAGAGGACGGTTCTGGTCCCGAGCAATTAAATCCAATAAGCACTGATTTGGTGAAGGTTAACGCAACCATTTATGGTTCCCTTCACCCTCTCTTCATATAACATTCATGGTCTTTCTAAGTACACCCTCATTCCATTCGTCATGCAATGCTTGTCCATTTTCTTAGTAAATAATTAGGTTCACATTCGTTTACCTTTCAAACAAAGGTCCATCGAATCAATATTCACACAAATAAAGTTTTCCATAGTCTTTTGGCCATTTATAGTTATATTTACAAACTAGGGGAAACAGGGTGTCACAATTCCCTCCCCCTTAAAGGAACATCGTCCTCGATGTTCTATCTATTAGCATGTCTTGTATGTACATAAGTGAACAAAAATGGGTATGCATGTCTCATGGCATCCTCCATTTCCCATGTGGCCTCATCTGGGCCAAAATGTTTCCACTGCACCTTGACCTGTGCAATGGTTTGGTTCCTGAGTGGTGTTTCCTTCCTGTCTAGTATGCATTGGGGTTCTGACAGGAATTCTCCCTCCGGTTCCATCTGGATCACAGACCAATCAATTATATGATTAGAATCATGTACATATTTCTTCAGCAATGAAACATGGAAAACATTATGTGCTTTTACTGTGGGAGGAAGTGCTAGCCTATACGCTATAGGTCCCACTCTATCTAGGACTTCAAAAGGTCCACAATATCGAGGTGCCAACTTGGCACAAGCTCCCATCCTCAAAGAACTCTTCCTAGGTCTAACTCTAAGATAGACGTGGTCTCCCATTTTGAATTCTTTGGGGGATCTCTTTCTGTCGGCATAACTTTTCTGTCTATTTTGAGTGATTTTTGGATTTTGCTTTATCTGAATCACTTGTGTTCCATTTCTTTCAACATGTCGGGTCCAATCGTAATTTTGTTCACGAGATTACTCCAACTGACTAGAGTGTTGCACGACCTACCATAGAGGACTTTGAAAGGGCTCATCTTTAGTGATTCTTGGTAGCCGTTGTGTTAGGCAATTTCCACCAGTGGCAGGCAATCTTCCCACTTTTTAGGTTGATGCATTACATGCATCCTTAGCATGTATTCTAATATTTGGTTCACTCTTTCTGTCTGTCCATCAATTTGGGGCTGATAGGTTGTGCTAAACAATAATTTGGTGTCCATACCAGCCATCAAGGATTTCCAAAAGTTTGAAGTAAATTTTGTGTCTTTGTTAGACACAATCTCCTTAGGCATGCCATGTAGTCTGAATATCTCCTTCATGAATATGTTGGCAATATCTATTGCCTTGCAAGTCGATTTGACGGGAATAAAATGAGTGGACTTGCTCAATTTATCCACCACTACCATGATGGCATCATTATGCCTGGCCGATGTTGGTAATCCAGTGATGAAATCCATGGAGATGGTCTCCCATTTCCATAATGGGATCGGTAGAGGTTATAATAATCCTGTTGGGTGTCGATGTTCTACTTTAACTTGTTGGCACTATAGACATTTAGCCAAATACTCAGCTATGTCTTTCTTCAATCAAGACCAATAGAATTGTTTCCTAGTGGTCGTGACCATCTTCTAATAGCTCGGATGGCCGGTGTATGGTCTCTTGCGCAATTCATCCATTATGAACCTCTTCAAGTCGTCACAACTTGGAATATATAGCATGTTTCGGTAAGTCAGTAGTCCTCCATCTAACATCTGGTAGCCTTCATACTTTATCCCTGTGGGTTCTTTCTCCAGGTATGAGGTCACGGTCTAGAAGAATGCGTCTATTTCTTGTGCTTTCCCGACTCTTTCCCTGACATTCATCTCGCAGATGCTCACCATTACCAGGTGAATTGTTTTCATACTTCTACTAAGGGCATCGACCACCTTATTTTCCTTTCCTCTGATATGTTTGATTTCGAAATAAAACTCGCTAAGGAGGTCCATCCACCTGACCTAGATTGTCTAGCATTGAGTTTTAGTTGGTCAAACAAGTGCCGCAATCCACAGTGGTCTATCATAAGTACAAATTTCCTACCTAGGAGGTAATGCCTCCACATTTTCAAAGTGTGCACTATGGCATCCAACCCTAGATCATGGGTCACATAGTTGACTTCATGTTCATTCAATTTTTGAGATTCATAGAAAACTACACTTCCTTCTTGCATAAGGACTCCTCTGAGTCCTTCCTTGCAAGCATCTATGCACACGAGGAAGTCATTATTGGGATCGACGATCTTCAGCATGAATGCATGGGTCAGAAGGTGTTTTAGTGACTGAAACCTTTCTTCACATGCCAGAGTCCATACGAATTTAACCCCCTTCCTCTGGAGGGTAGTGATTGGACAACCAATCTTGGAAAACCCTTTTATGAATCTCCTATAATATCTTGCTAAACCCATAAAGCATCTGATATCCGAAACATCCTTTGGGATAGTCCATTCCATGATGGATCTGATCTTGTCAAGGTCTACTGCTACCCCTTCTTCAGATATGACATGGCCCAAGTAATGTATTTGCTTCTGGAAAAAGTCACACTTGCTAAATTTGGCGTAGAGCTGATGCTCTCTTAGCACTTGAAGTAGAAGTCTAAGATGTTCCTCATGTTCCTCTCTATTCTTGGAGTAGATTAAGATATCATCAATAAAAACAAGTACAAACTTGTCTAGGAATTTGTTGAGTACATTGTTCATCAAGCACATAAAGGTGGCAGAGGCATTGGTTAATCCAAATGGTACTACCACAAATTCGCAGTGACCATATCTTGTCTTGGAGGCGGTTTTGTGGATGTCTTCATCCTTGATTTAGACTTTATGGTATCCAGATCTCAAGCCAATCTTTGAGAAAATGGTAGCACCCCCCAATTGATCGAACAAGTCATCGACTCTGGGGAAGGGGTATTTGTTCTTTATGGTTACCTTATTGAGTTTTCTATAATCTATGCACAGTCTGAATGTACCATCTTTCTTCTTCACAAACAAGAATGGTGCTCCCCATGGAGACACGTTAGGTCGGATGTAGCCTTTGTCCATCATTTCCTTAATTGTAGTTTGAGTTCAACTAGCTCAGGTGTACTCATCCTATAGGGGGGTCCTAGATACTGGTACCGCTCCAGGTGCAAGTTCTATTGAGAAGTCAATGTCCCTTCTCGGAGGTAGACCCAGTACCTCTTCTGGAAACACATCTCTATACTCTCTTAGTATGGGGTGGTCCTCTAGGCTTCGTCTTTCATCCTCAACAGATTCCAACACCTGTATTGCATATAGAGGACATCCCTTTCTGCAATACTTTTTCATTTGAAGGGATGATATTCGTCTCACTGAGACATGCTTCTAAATCCCTTGGAGGGTTATCTTTCTCCTTTCTTCATTACACATTCTAAGGTTTTGTGGTAACAATCCAGCTAGTTTTACATCCATCTATCCAGTCCATACCAATCAGTAGGTCGTACAATCCTAGGGGAAGTATGTTAAGGTTAGCTTGGGTGGGAAATCCATCCACAGTGAATTGGCAAGCTGGTACGACCTCCGCTATTTTTCTTTTGGTTCCAGTGGCTAATTGTACCAACCATGGCTTAGAATGTTTATGTGGCTATAATTTACACTTATCAATAGCCTGGGGGTCCACATAACTCAAATTTGAACCAGGGTCAATTAAAATAGATACTAGATGGTTCGCAATCATACCTTCCATTTCCACCACTGAAGCTTGGTGTTCGACTTGTTTATTATCCAGAGCTGCATAAATTCGTGGCATACTCATGGTCACATCATTGACAATGGTAGCTTATTGGACGTTATAAATTCTCCTATTATTCTGTTGTATGTGTGGACAGTCCCTCGGCAGATGTTCTTATCCACAACCCCAACATTTCAAGGGTTCTTTCTTTGGGTTATCTGTCTTTCTTGGGGTTGATCCAAAAGGGTTATCTCCGCTCTGGGAGGGGAAATTATGTTGGTGTACACTTCAGGCAGGAAAGCTCATCCTTGAATCCTTCTTATAGTTTTTAAATCTTGGGGGTTTAAACCCCTTTTTTTGGAATCCCGAACTATTCTTTTGCTTCCAGCCTTCGCGAGGTTCTGTCTGAAGCCTAAGTTGTTCATAACAATATATTTCCTTTCAGATAGTGTCTTCTAGGGTCTTTGGCTCGTCGAACTCAATTCTGTTCTGATAGTCCTTAGGTAGCCCACTGATAAATCGTTGCACCTTTGCCTTTTTCACTTTTATGTAGGGTACATACCTCAACAAATCGAGGAATCTACTGACATGTTCCTCTATGGTGAGTTGCCCCAGCTTGAGTTCATAGAACTCTTTAGTCTTCTCGTTGAAATATTTTTCTGACACGTACTTCTTCCTGAAGTATTTCTCAAACTGTTCCCAAGACAGGTCCTCTTCATGAATCCCTTTCACATTCTTAAGGTCTTCTTACCAAATGGAAGCCTTTCCATTCAAGTTGAAAGTGGCCACTCGGGCCTTCAAGTTTTCAGAGAAGTCGTGGACTTTGAAATACTTCTTTAGTCCAAGAAGCCAGGCCCCTGCCTCCTCTCCTTTCTTAATCTCAGCATCGAAAGAGGGTGGTTTGGCCTTCCTGAATTCTTCGAGATTATGACTTTTGGAATGATTTCGCTTCTTTCATTTTCTTTGAGAATGTGAATTCATTCTACTACTAGAAGATCCCTCTGAGTCGCCAATTTCCTTTACATAGGATTCGTCTGACACTTGTCCCTTGTCTCCAAGTTGGACCTTTCTCAAGCTACTCCTCCCGGTGCAACCACTTAAAGGGTCGTGTTTCTGTATCTCAGGTGGACTTCGACTCCTCTTTGTCTGTCATCGGTCCACATCACTGATGTCAGGTCCATGTTGCAGTTGTCTTTGTATGTCAGATAAACTCTGCAACAAGACTGCATTAATTTTCGTTTGTTTTTCTTGCTCTTTTATCAATCTCTCGTTGTTGGCCTTGCAGCTATGTAATCCAGCCATCAGACTCCTCACAGTCTCAGCCAGGTCCAGAGGGGTCTCTATCGCCCTCCTCTCGTCAGACTCTTTGTCTCTATTGTGGGAGCCACCCCCCACTTCATGGCATGTCACCATTCTATATGATTGCAGTTTTTCGTGGTTGATCAACCGCTTGAGTACAGGCAAAACACTTGTTGTTAGATAACATTATATTAGTCCATAACCAACACATAATTCACATATCTTAAATACATACATCCACAACAGTAAGTTGTCATTCTTTTCTATAATAAGGACTTAACCAGACTTTTTAGGAAGGGAGTAAGGTAGGATATTTCCATTTAAACCCCTTAATGTGGTCTTTACGCAACTCATCCATGAGCCCAAACATGCCAAGTGTTGTAACCATGCTTTGATACCAATTTGTAGCACACCCACCCTTCTGAAGGAGCTTCTATAGTGTAAAGCCTCTAAATTTTAATTTTTGTTCTTGCACGCGAG
>JZKD02S0588752.1:0-16080 GCA_000966675.3 Picea glauca | reverse complement strand
AAATAATGAGTGAATAAGATTAGAAATTATATAACAATAATGAACAAAGAATTAAAGTTAAAATTATTTAATCATTATTCATTCGTAAATTAACAAATCAAATAAAAAGATAAACTAACTAACCTGACGATGATCAGCAGTATAGAAAATGTACTAAGCTAGATTCGTCTTTATGTGTTGTGTAAGCTCCACTTAACATGTTTTCAAGTATAAATCTATGACAAAAAGAGAGAACAATATTTCCTTAAGCAACTCAAGGAAATATTTTATATTTCGGAACAGATCTATGATAACAGAAAGACAAATAGATTTTCATTCATGTGACTTTAAAATGTCCAAAAGATGAAAACGAAATCAACTCCAACCCTCAACAAATGGTATTATCAACGACCCAAAATTAGATGTAAACTCAAAATGTATAGATGGACGAGTAGTCATAGATATTAAAAGAACCAAAATATAATGAACCATGCAAAAGAAAAACTCAACATGAAAAGATACATGTAGAACAGTCTAAAGCTAGTTCAATACAAATAAGTTTTCATGTCCAGAAATTATATGAGAAACAATAATCACATTGCATAGTGCCATATATTTTCCAAAATGATAAGTCCATTATAAGGTCCAAAAAGAATTGCCCTTATTCATGGGCAAGCAGTGCTATTTAAACCAAATTCCTAGTTTGTTTCACATATCATACAAGATAGAGACAGATATACTTTAATAAAGCATTTACTAAAAAAAAATAACCATATAGATAGGTATGTTGAGACAACTATTCAAAATAGTTACATTATTCAAACATTGTTTCTCAAACACAAAATTACAAGTTCATTGTATTCCCAACTTTTTACTCGTTCTTTTAACCTTTTCACATTGATCTGTTGTTCACCTGAGAAAAGAGAAAAATGAAATCTAAATTAGAAAATAATCAAATAAATAAATTAAAATACAAGCTATAGAATCTGTGATTCTGTAGTTGGTCTAAATAAAAACAAATTCAGTTATTATTTAAACAAATCCAATCATAAATTACAAGAAGAGTGTTTACCAATTATATCTTTGAAAAGGAAACATCAGACAATTCTGAATTTACAACAGCGTTGAAACTGGTGGAGATTTTTATGATCACATCTCTCGATCTCTTGAAATGTTTGTTGGCCCTGGGGGAATTTGATCGGATGCTAGCTCTGAGAACCTCATTTTATTTTTCCAAAACTAATTTTTGAGTCATTACTTGATTTAGTTGAGCCTGTAGATAAGGGATGTCTTGGTAATATATTTGGATCCAATCAAAGCAACCTTCACAGTACACCTATTCTAGATTTGGAAGTGGACAAGTTTTATCTAAGTTAAGTGGTTTACCCTGCTCCACAATCTTTTTGAGGTCATACTGGATACCTGAGAAGCCCTCTTGATCCTTTAAAAATGGAGGCAAGTTAGACACAAAATTGTATCAGGGTGAATTTATCTTAGCGGGATCAGAACCAGTATCATCAACAGAGATCAGTTCTTCAATATCAATGGTGGGGATAGGCTTTACATGGTTGTGACGTCAATTCCTGGCCATCCTAGAAAGGAGTCGGTCGTTCCTTTTTTTCTTGAAATCTATATCCTGAACCCTCTGCGTTTTATGTTTTCCATGCTTCTTGGTTTTAATTTTGCAACCAAATCTTGCCCAAGATTGGGAGTGACAGATACCTTACCCTTCATATTATCCAGCACTTCCTCTAAATACTTTTTAGGGATGAATTTTTTCCTTTGGTGTGTGTCTCTGATTGATTGATGAAAATCACCAGGGGTTTCGGTAAGTAATGCAGGGTCTTATGTAACTTGCAATTCGATATGAATATCTTGCATAGAGTGAGTTGATGGGGAAGGGTCGGTAGGATCATCAAAACAAAGGGGTAAATCACTTACTGGTTTAGGTGTGAGTGAAATAAAACCATTCCTAACCAGGAATGTTTTGCCATCTATCTCCCGCCTTTGACAAATAGGAAATGACTAAGACTCAGATCAAGCAATGATGAAAGAGGATGGATTGTGAAGCAGGGTTTTGTCTCTGATCAAATCTATCCATATTCTGAAGGATTTTTAGCATATAAAAAGGCATGTTTAACCTAAACCCTAAGAAGACCATTAGCAGGCATATATGAAACAAAAAAACCAATCCATATCGTCCCTCGGAGGTAACGAATTGCTTGATAATTAATAAGAAACTGTGCCATCAAGGCTTGAACATAATTATGGGTGTACCTTTGACGTCGTAGAATGACTTCCTGGAAATCATTAACAAATGCCAAGGAATACCTTCAATTTTTAGATTCTTGAACCAGTGGTCTCCTTCTCATGACAGGCCTGTGGCTTCTGCTATCGATTCGTCACTGACTTGCAACTGCAAGTCACCTATTTTGGCTCTAGTACCATCGAAGGTCTTGGCAAAAGAGGATATTTTCAAGTATACGACCTAACTAGATAATTTCTAAAAATCTTTCTATAAACTTTCCAACTCTAAAGTCTCTTGTTGACTTTTAGTTTGAGGAGGTCTAGTGAGAATTTCTATCTTCTTTTTAGAAGATAGAATTCCAGCCTCAACATTTAAATTATCTTTTAAACTAAGAATTTCCTTCTCTATAAGGACCGTCGCCTCAAAGGCTTCTAGTAATGTGTTATTTTTGGACCTTTTAACCCATATAGATATATTGTTATGTAGGGCCTTAGTATAGCATGCAACAATCAAGTTTTCCGTAAGCATCGACTCTACAATAATTTTACTTTTTAGCATGAGGAATCTCTGGTTGAAATCCTTAACTTTTTCTTTAGGGTTCATTCTCAAACTAGAAAGCTCCATAACCGGAACGTCCAAAGATTTATCATCTCCAAATTTTTCTAGAAAAAAGGTTTCAAACTTATCCCAAGAAACGATGGTTTGGGGTTGTTGCGCAAAATACCAGGTTGAGTCATTTCCCTCAAAAGTGTAAGGGAATAACCTACAAACAGCATCCTCATGTTCAACGTTCCAGAGCCTAACAGCTAACATGAATTTCTTGATATGATCCTTATTTGATTGCTTCAAATATGGGTCGAATTTGGGTAGCCACTTTTCTGGATGTTTGGGTAACGGTTGTTGGGGTCCAGGTACTGCCACGACATCTTGATAGAGACAAGGTATGGCGAGATTATTTTGGTTAGCCATGGGAGTTGGTGGGGGTGAAGGTCGAGATTGTCCAGATGAAGAAATTCCTTTGTCCGAGGATTCTTCTCTTGAAGAGGGTGGAGAAGAACCAGGTGAGGATGGTGGGAGACCAGATCCCCCAACACCTAGGATCAGTGCATCAAAAGGATCGGTGATAATACCAACTAATGTGTTATCGGGTAGACAAGTGTCAATAGGTTGTTCTCGTAGATTGGAAAAATCAAGGGGTTGATTTAGCTGTCCACCAGACTATCTAATTTGGGATAAAGCACCTTGATTTCTCAAAATTGACTAGCGGATAATTTCTTGTACATCAATCCCTTGAGGAACTTGTGTCACTAGCTTGGCGGGAATGTCAGGTGTAGTTTCTGACGTAGTAGTTGGATCAAGTATAACGTTAGGGTCTGAGAAACTACACATCATGACAAGAGAATGATTGTTTGGGGGAGTCCTACGGCCTCGCCGTGCCATCGATGACTTTCAGGACCTCCTTCTAGCACCATTTTTTGACGTGTGTTTATGACACACCGTCAACGAGAAGGGAAGATCCAGTCTGGGGTTGTCTATTTAACCCAGGCCATTTGGAATAATCTACCCTGGCGGGTTTTATGGCTCCATTATCCAACTAAGACTCTAAAATAACTAAAAGAGGTAAAACTAACTAAAAGTATAATCCTATCAACTTAACATACTAATATGCTCACTTAACTAATAGTAGTATTCTATAATACTATTATATACAATTACAAGGTTTGAATAAAGCCTCGTGAAAATGATGGTTTTAAACTAATGGATCAAAATAAGATGCAAAAATAGAGGAAATTGTTTTTGCACTATGAATAACAAAATAAAAAATAATGAGTGAATAAGATTAGAAATGATATAACGATAATGAACAAATCATTAAAGTTTAAATGATTTAATCATTATTCATTCATAAATTAACAAATCAAATAAAAAGATAAACTAACTAACCTGACATTGATCAGCAGTATAGAAAATGTACTAATCTAGATTTGTCTTTATGTGTTGTGTAATCTCCACTTAACCTGTTATCAAGTACAAATCTATGACAAAAATCAAGAATGATATTTCCTTAAGCAACTCAAGAAAATATTTTATATTTCGGAACAAATCTATGATAACAGAAAGACAAATAGATTTTCACTCATGTGACTTTAAAATATCCAAAAGTTGAAAACAAAATCAAATCCAACCCTCAACGAATGGTATTATCAATGAACCAACATTCAATGTAAACTCAAAATTTATAGATGGACGATTAGTCACAGATATTAAAAGAACCAAAATATAATGAACCATGTAAAAGAAAAACTCAACATGAAAAGATACATGTACAACAATCTAAAGCTAGTTCAATACAAATAAGTTTTCATGTCCAGAAATTATATGAGAAACAATAATCACATTGCATAGTCTATAGAAGCACTAAATCCAAAAGGTAAATTGTATCCCATATATTTTCCAAAATGATAAGTCCATCATAAGGTCCAAAAAGAATTTCCCTTATTCATGGGAAAGCAGTGCTATTTAAACCAAATTCCTAGTCTGCTTCTCATATCATACAAGATAGAGACAAATATACTTTAATAAAGCATTTACTAAAACAAAATCACCATAAAGATAGGTCTGTTGAGACAACTATTCAAAATAGTTACATCATTCAAACATTTTTTCTCAAAAACGAAATTACAAGTTCATTGTATTCCCAACTTTTTACTCGTTCTTTTAACCTTTTCACATTGATCTATTGTTAAACTGAGAAAAGAGAAAAACGAAATCTAAGTTAGAAAACAATCAAATAAATAAATTAAAATAAAGGCTACAGAATCTGTGATTTTGTAGTTGGTCTAAATAAATAAATAAAAATCAATTATTATTTAAACAAATCCAATCATAAATTACAAGAAGAGTGTTTACCAATTAGAACTTTGAAAAGGAAACATCAGACAATTCTGAATTTACAACAGTGTTGAAACTGGTGGAGTTTTTTATGATCACATCTCTCGGTCTCCTGAAACTTTTGTTGGCCCTGGGCGAATTTGATCGGATGCTAGCTCTGAGAACCTCATTTTCCTTTTCCAAAACTAAGTTTTGAGTCATTACTTGATCTAGTTGAGCTTGTAGATAGGGATTTCTTGGTAATATCTTTGGATCCAATCAAAGCAACCTTCACAGTACACATGTTCTATATTTGGCAGTGGACGAGTTTGATCTGAGTTAAGAGGTTTACCCTACTCCATAATCTTTTTGAGGTCATATTGGATACCTGAGAATCCCTCTTGCTCCTTTAAAAATGGAATCAACTTAGACACGAAATCGTATCGGGGTGAATTTATCTTAGCGGGATCAGAACTGGTATCGTCAACAAAGATCGAGTCTTCAATATCAATGGTGGGGATAGGATTTTCATGGCTGTGTCGTCGGTTCCTGGCCATCCTAGAAAGGATTCGGCCATTCCTTTTCTTCTTGAAATCTATATCATGAACCCTCTGTGTTTTTTGTTTTCCATGCTTATTGGTTTTAATTTCATTTACATCAACCAAATCTTGCCCAATATTGGGAGTGACAGATACCTTACCCTTCAATTTATCCAGCACTTCCTCTAAAGACTTTTTAGGGATGAATTTGTGCCTCTAGTATGTGTCTCTGATTGATTGACGAAAATTAATAGGGGTTTCGGTAAGTAATGCAGGGTCTTCTGTAACTTGCAATTCGATATAAATATCTTGCAGAGAGTGATTCGATGGGAAAGGGTCAGTAGGATCACCAAAACACGGGGGTAAATTGCTTACTGGTTCAAGTGTGAGTGAAACAAAACTATTCTTAACCATGAAGTTTTTCTAGCTATCTCTCTCCTTTGAGAAATGGGAAATGACTAAGACTCGGATCAAGCCATGATGAAAGAGGTTGGATTGTGAATTAGGGTTTTGTCTCTGATAAAATCTAGCCATATTTTGAAGTATTTTTAGGAGATAAAAAGGCATGTTTAACCTAAACCCTAAGAAGACCATTAACAGGTGTATATGAAACCAAAAAACTAATCCATATCATCCCTCGTAGGTAAATAATTGCTTGATAATTAATAACAAATTGTGCCATCGAGGCTTGAATAGATTTATGGGTGTACCTTTGACGTCGTAGTGCGACTTCCTAGAAATCATTAACAGATGCCAAGGAATACCTTTTATTTTTAGATTCTTGAACCAACATTCTCCTTCTCATGACAAGCCTGTGGCTTCTGCTATTAATTCCTCACTGACTTGCAACTGTAATTCACCTATTTTGGCTCTAGTACTGTCGAAGGTCTTGGCGAAAGCTTGGGTGATTTCAAGGTTAAAACCCTCGAATGACTATATAAATTTAACCCATCCAAAGACTACGAGATCATCCATAGCATCATCTTGTGAGAGAAAATCCTGTGAGCCATTCGGCTCTATCCTTACCACAAGGGCCATAGACCTGGTTACAATATACCAGCAAGTGTAAAAAGGATGAGCTTGTGTTTGAACCATCTGATACGAACAATATGTTTTTCATTATCGAAGGTGGTTTGATAACTACGATTTCGGGAGAAGACCATCATGACTACCACTTTATTTGTTGATTGAACCCTGAACCAGAGGACCAATGCCCTAGAAATACACCTCCTCTAATAATAACCTAAACCCCAAATTACGAAGAACCATCAACGATGCAATGAATGTGAGCTTAGGCAAGTAGGACAAGGGTGTAATGGTTTTAGAGCATGACTAATAGCCATGTAAAATAGTGATTAGACTGTGATATAACGGTCGAGGGTAGCATTCAGACTATAGATTTATATCAAAGTTTTAAAACCAAAATATATCATGAAGGTGTAAAGTGATAATCAAAACACTAATGGAAAAATGATCAAGGCATAACCCAAATGCGATCATCTCATATCCTTAATGGTAAAGAGACACTTCACAAAATGATATGTTCAATACCCTTGAAGGCTTTTAAGATCATTAGGTATTTCAAAGACTCATCCAGCTTCACAAGGAGAAACTTAAGAAATTGTATGATGTGTTTATGCCAAGCTTATTTCAATTTCATGCTTAATCAGTCATGAAATTGAAAAAGAGTAAACGATAAATTTATTAAAAAACATAAACTCAAAAACACACAACAACCAATCAAGTGACTCTTCAAACAATCAAGTGACTCTAGTGACTCTTCAAACAAAAATCATAATTGAAGTCTTCGTAGACACAAAGAGGCAACTATTAAAAACTCTTTTTGATTAATACATTGTGTTTTAAATATTGATGAAATGACATGAATATTTGGCTACCAACAAGTACGACATGGTATCTCAATTAGGATTCTATATCGTAGGGAATCTTATTATTCCTAGGCATATCCCGAAGTTCCGATAAGGACTATGTGTCGGAGTACCACACATGTTGTTGTTGATGCACCTGCCTCATTCTGTTGCCACATATAGATGTTGATGTTGTTATTCCAACTTCGTGTTGTTTATGTTCATGTTCCATCTTCGTGTTGTTGATGTTGTTGTTCCATCTTCGTGTTTTTTATGATGATGTTCTAGCTTCATGTTGTTGATGATGTTGATGTTCCAGCTTCATGTTGTTGATGATGTTGATGTTCCAGCTTCATGTTTTTGATGATGATGATGTTATTCCAGCTTCATGTTGTTGATGATGTTTTTCCAGCTCCGTGTTGTTGATGTTGTTGTTCCATCTTTTTGCTATTTATGTTGACGTTCCAGCTTCACGTTGATGATGATGATGATGTTACTCCAGCTCCATGCTGCAAATGATGATGATATTGATGATGAGAAAAAATTCTGATGATCTATAGATACGATAGTGTTTTTTATGTTGATGGCGATGTCCCCTCCTCTTGATGTTAGATTGAGTATCATCGGTTGTTATTAATGTTCTCAGTAGAATACTCTTCTTGTTAAGGGGGGATGTTGAATTATTGTAAATTCAAAGAATATTCTACTTATATTTGAGTCATTATTGTATAAATCAAATCCCCTTTTGTGAATTCATCAAGTCGAGTATTGTGTAAGATCAAATCCCCTTTTGTGGATTGGTCAACATGTATTTGTATGGTGGTATTTGTAAAGTCGGCCCCTAGTAATTGTAAAGTGGTTTTAGCCACTTCTAGGATAAGTTGGCTCCACCAAGTGAAGAGTCACAACCATAGTGCCACCTCACAAATTGTATTTATATGTGAGGATATAGTCTCATTTGAACACTCACCACACTAGCTCTGCAACTATGAAGAAGTGTGCAAGTCTTGGAGGAACTACTATTGCAGCTAAGTGTGACGTAAAGGAGGGTTTTTGGTCTATATCTTGGTATTTCTTGGTCAAGTGGTGCGCTACTCTTCCTAGTGAAGGAGTAGAGGAGGATCTTATGTTCGGTATTTGGTCTATCTATATTGAGGAATTTTTGTTGGGTTTTCTCCCCCATGAGAGTTTCCCAGGATAATTTGTGTGTCTCTATTGTTTATGTGATTACCTCTCTTTCAGTTATCTTGTGTAATAATAAATAAGAACTGTAATTTCTATCTGTATAAGTAATAAGTTCAACAATAAATTCTCTTGGTGCAAATCTTGTACTCAAAAAATAAATAATGTCAACAAAATATTCATTTGCAATTTGTACTGAAAATAATTGTCCATAGCCCGCACGGGTGTAGATGGATTGGCAAGTGCCGTGTAAATGGAAGGAAATTTGTAAAATGAAGTCTCATGTTTGATTCTCACCCGGATTTACTCGTGCACCATTCTTGCAGGCTGGGTGGTTGCACCTGGGGTTATAGTGGTAGCCGACGGGGATCGACCCCGTATCACGCGAGTACGAGAACCGCGAGTTGTTGATTCCCCCAGTATAAAAAAATAATAATAATAATAATAATAATTGTGCATATAGAAAATTGTCTTTCAAGTTACTGGGCTCTTATCCATTTTGTGTCCTCGACAGGTGATCTGGTCCTTCATTCAACCTCTGAGGATTCACCACAACTTCAAAGTCAAATTCATGAAACAGTAACAGCCATCTACATATCCTTCCCCCCAACATTGGCTTATTAACTAAGTATCTCGGAGTTGAATAGTCTGTAAACATATTATAGTGTTGTCCCATCAAGTAATGTTTTTATTTATTTAAAGCATACACCATAGCTAGACCTTCTCTTTATGTAGTGTTATAATTTGGTTCTGAATCTGATGAATTTTTGTTTGCAAATGTAATAGGGTGATCTATATCACCTTCTCCTGGCTGGGTCAATATCTCTCATAATGCAATTGTGGATGCATCTACATGTACATGAAATTCTTTATCCCAATA
The DNA here is from genome assembly GCA_000966675.3 of Picea glauca. Taxonomy (NCBI): domain Eukaryota; kingdom Viridiplantae; phylum Streptophyta; class Pinopsida; order Pinales; family Pinaceae; genus Picea; species Picea glauca. The sequence continues at coordinate 6,513 of JZKD02S0588752.1, read as the reverse complement.
TTGAAATATTAAAATCGGTGCAATAACCATTTTCTCCTTCAAAATATCAATATTGTTCTGGAATTCATCATTCCACTGGTACTTAGTATCCTTCTTCAACAACTTCTCCATTGGCATAGATATTTGTGCATATCCCCTTATGAATTTTCTGTAGTACCCTATATGGCCCAATGTACTCTTCAACTAGCGCACTGATTTTGGTGGTGGTAAGTTAACTATGACAGCAATTTTAGCAGGATCAACTTGTAGACCCTGTTTACACACCACATGCCCTAACAAAATGCCAAAAGGTGCATTGAAAATACACGTATTAATGTTTAATGAGATCTGAAACTGTATGCATCTATCCAACATCAGCCTTAATACCTCAACATGATCTTTCAACAAAATGAACACTATCCAATCATCCAAGTAAACCTCCAAAAATTTATTTATAAAGTCCTTGAAAGTTGCTACTAATACTCTTGAAAAAATGGTTGGTGCATTCTTTAGTCCAAATGGCATAATTGTTTATTGAAATGAGCCCCACTCTGTAGAAAATCTTGTTGTGTCTTTATCTTTTGGCACTATCCTGATATGATGATAACCTAAAAATCCATCTGTAAATGAATAAGCTTCTTGATCCCCTACATTCTCCAAAAAACAAATTGTAAAAGGGGTAGGAAAAGGATCATGTAGGCAAGCATAATTCAATTTTCTCAAATCTACACAAATCTTGATCCCTCCTTGCTTATTTTCTTGCGCCACCATAGGACTGCTCCATTATGATTCTTCTACGGGTTTTATAACACCAGCTTCTAGCATCTTGTCAATTTTTTTCTTCACCTTCTCTTTGTATATTGGATTCAATATGTATGGCCTCTGACTGATAGGTCTTGCTTCTGGCTTCAATGGGATATTCATCTCTCTTATCTCTCCTACTAGTCCCTTCATATCTAAGAATGTTGTTGGGAATAATTCATTGTACTCGTGCAGTAATTATGTGATCCTTTCTATTGTCTGATGATCCCAATAATCTCCAATACTAGCCATATTTGGGTTGTCTGCAGTTCCAATGTTGACCTTCTTAACCTTTAATGGTGTAGCATAATATTCTGAGTCCATCTTGGGGCCTTCTACTTCTCTTTCACCTTCTACTTTTGGGATCTAGATATTGTGTGTATTATCTTCTTCAGGTTCTTCTGCTTCTACTACATGATAACATTGTAGCAATTGTTTGATTGTCTGACTAGCCTCCCTCTGAGATGCTGGAATTATTTCAAATTCCAGTTCTTCAAATATCTTGTTTCTTACCACTTTCAGTGTTGTATCAATCTCTGGAGTGTCATTCTCAAAGGAAAATGTAACTACAAATTTTTTTTGTATCTCTTCCCAATTGGCAAATTCCCTATGTTGTTCTTCTTCTATGTATCAGTTCTTCGGAATGCCTTCTAATGTGTGGATAAAGTGGTGTGGAAATTCTTCTGGTGGTACTAATATCCATTGAACCATGCACCTCTCTACATGTTCTAGGGGTTTTCCAAATCCTTTATATTTCTCCTCATATTTATACTCATGTTCTGTGTCAAATCTGATGCGTAGTAACCTTTTGCACTAGAACAATTTGTTGAACTTTTCTTGTGTGTACCCCACCATATTGCAGGAGCTCAGTGGAGTCTTTTGTGAAGGAGGAGGTTTTTTCGACAAAGGGTTTAAGTTTTTAAGAAAGGTACCAGTAAAGGGCATGATTGGGGGCTCCTATGCCACTTACTATATGTTGGAGAGGGATGTATTTTTTATGTATTTTGGGTTGACCATAGATCTTAGGGGTTTAGGAGTTTTGAGGAATTATACACTTTTGGATGTTAGGATCGAGGCAGAAGGATTTGATGTCTTTGGTGACCAATTTGGTGATGGAATTAATGGTGTTTTTGGGAAACAGTATGTAAGAAGAGGAAGAGAGGAGGTTAAGGAGTTTGGAATCATAGTCAGAAGTGTTCATAATAACTGAAGCATTTCCTTTATCGAATTTGAGGATAATAATGTTCGGGTTGAAATTAAGGCGACGAATAGCAAGGAGTTTTTCTTTCGGTAAGTTGATTTTAGGAGGTTTGTATTGTCATAGGATCCTTTCACACTCTTGTCTAATTTCTTCCACTTCATGAGTGGGAAGGTTGTGGGTGATGGATTCAATGGAGAAAATAATTTCTTCAATGGGGATATGTTTAGGGGCTATTGAGAATTTGAAACCTTTTTCAAGCAGTTGGTGAAATATCCCAAACCCCTAGGGTCTAGATATTTACTGCTAACACTGGTGATCTAACTGCAGATCTGATGCGTTGAGGTTTCTGACTGAGTTTTAAAAGGTTTAAAACTCAGTACATAAAAAATACATCCCTCTCCAACATATAGTAAGTGACATAGGAGCCCCCAATCATGCCCTTTACTGGTACCTTGCTTAAAAACTTAAACCCTTTGTTGACAAAACCTCCTCCTTCATAAAACGAAATTGGATGATGAGACTAGGCGGGAGCTCATGAGGAAGAATTTGTCCTTCAACTGTAGGGATTTGTGGGTCCTAGGACACAAATTCTTGGGAAATGGATAGATACACTACATTGAGGTGGCATCAGATAGTGAGGAGGAGGACATCAGCTCCACATCAAATAGTGGCTCAGAGGAGGAGCATACGCATGAGGAGGGGCATCCTCCAAAGAAACCTCAACCATAGACAGAACCGCAGTCAGGTGGGATGAAAAAACCATGAGTACCAGTGAAGGGTGGAACCATAGCTACCCTTTCAGGAGTTCCCAGGTATGAAACCATTAGGCTTGAGGGCCTTATTCAGGTCCAGCAGATCACAACATTGGTGGATGGTGGGGCAACCCATAACTTTGTAGATGCATCCTTAGTAGCCAAGAGGGGATTACAAACTGATGAATTTGAGGGATTAATTGTAGCATTGGCAGATGGGTACACCATGACGTGCTTGGATAGGGTACCAAATCTGCAATTTAAACTAGGAAACTACATTGTGACAGACACTTTCTATGTATTTGATTTTTTTGATATTGATGCAGTATTTGGCGTTCAGTTGTTGTACTCACTGGGAGAGGTTGGGTTCAATTACCAAACCCTAACAATGAGCTTCAAAGATACAAATGGGAAAAGGTGGTTTTGAGGGTCATGTCTATAGGATCACCCAGGACGGTATTGGCAAAGAGAATGGAGAGGATTTTTCAGGCATGGAGATGTGGCATATGATGTCGAGTGTTTGATCACCACCAGGAGGGATTCATATGGAAGACAGTATTATCATCTTGAGATCAATGAAATTTTGACTCAATATGAACCAGTATTTGGGTCAATACCACTGGGGCACCCACCAGATAGAGCACTTGATCATACTATTGAGTTAGAGGTGGTGGCAACACTAGTGATCACCACACCTTACAAACATCCCAAAATATTCAAAGACAAGATTGAGAAAGGAATCAAGGAATTTCTTGTGATGGGGCACATAAGTCCTAGCACTATTCTATTTGTTTCATCAGTCATCTTGGTCCTAAATAAGGACAGCATACTGAGGATGTGCATAGATTATAGGGAACTTAATAAGAAGACTATAAAAAATAGGTACCCCATTCCGCACATAGACGAATTGATGGATGAGCTACATCGGGAAATCTCCTTTACCAAGATAGATCTTCACTTAAGTTACCACCATATCAGCATCAGAGAGCAAGACATTGAAAAATTAGCTTTCATGTGCCATTTTCTGCACTTTCAGCTCTTGGTCATGCCTTTCGGGATGACCAATGCACAGGCTACCTTCCAGTATTGTATGAACCACATTTTCAGAGGATAGTGAGGAAGTATCTGTTAGTATTATTTGATGGCATCCTGAAATACAGTAAGACTTGGGAAGAACACTTGACACATTTGGATGAGGTTCTAAGAATTATGTAGTCACAATAATTATATGCCAAAGAATCCAAGTGTGAATCTGACATGAGGGAGCTTCTGTACCTAGGCCACATCATCATTGAGAAGAGGTTTTAGGTACATCAGGAAAATATCAGGGCCATTTTGGATTGGCCGACACCTAAAAATATCACAGAGTTGAGGGGATTCTTTGGGTTGTGCAGCTATTACAGGAGGTTTGTGAGAGGGTTCTCACATTTGGGGGCACCACTCACCGATTTGATGAAGAAAGGATCTTTCCACTAGACTGAGGCATCACAAAGAACTTTTGAGAAGATGAAGGAGGTCATGAGCACATGCCTAGTTCTAGTACTTCCTGACTTTTCACATCCCTTTGTATTGGAGTGTGATGCATCAGGAGAGGGGATTGGAGTAGTATCTATTTAGGGAGGTCACCCCATAGTCTTTGAGAGAAGGAATATCAGTGAGTCAGAGAAACTATAATCTATCTACGACAAATAAATGTTGGCTATCATGCAGGCCTTGAAACAATTTAGACAATACTTAGTTGGCAGCATATTCGTGGTGAAAATCGATCACAATAGCTTGAAGTATTTCTTGGATCAGAAAGATCTCAGTGAGGGACAACATAAATGGGTTTCAAAGATACAATATTTTGACTTTGACATTCAGTATGTTAAAGGAAAGAAGAATGTTGTAGCAGATGCTTTGTCCAGGAAGCCAGTGAGTTGTTCGATGATGGACATATCTACAGATTGAAAGGCACACTTGTTATTGAGTATTCCAAAAACAAATTTTCTTATGAGGTAATGGATGGGAAAGTGATAGATGAGATATATTTGGTATTAGATGATGCCATTTTCTACAAATACCAGATCTACTTAGCTCCAGAATATACACTGAAGGAAAATATTCTGAAGGCCAGTCACGATTCACCCTTTTCAGGACATCAAGGGTACTTCAAGACTTACAGGCATATCAGGGAGAGATTATCATGGAAGGGTCTCAAGAATGATGTACTGAGACACATCCAAGAGTGTGTGACTTTTTAGTAGAAGAATTCTGAGCAGACACGCTCGGCAGGGTTACTTCAACCTCTACCCATTCTGGAGAGGAAATGGGAGAGCATTTCCATGGAGTTTATCACAGGACTACCTAGGGTGCAAGGTAGGGACTGTATTGTTGTGGTGGTCGATAGACTAACCAATTTTGCACACTTATTTTCCATACCCATTGAGTATAAGGCCACCCAAGTGGTAGACTTATTCTTCAGAGAGATATTCAAACTACATGGGTTGCTCCGATAGATAGTCAGCGACAGAGATGGATGCTTCATCAACACATTCTGGAAGGACTTGTTCATGCTAGTGGGAACAAAGTTGGCTATGAGTACTAGTTACCATCCACGGTTCGACGGGAAGACGAAGATAGTTAATAAATGGGTGGAAGGGTAACTGAGGAACTAGGTTAGGGGACAACAGCGTATGTGGTTAAAGTGGCTTCATCTGGGGGAGTATTGCTACAGCATGACATACCACATGTCCATCAAGATGACACCTTTCAGATCCTTGTATGGATATTATGCACCATCATTCATGGAGACGTTGTTTTGGGAGAGTAGGGCTCCAGGAGCCAAGGATTGGATTAAGGAGAGCTAGAAAATTTTCAAAACAGTGAAGGAAAATCTATAGGAAACACAGAACCAGCAGAACATGTATGTGCATAGACAGAGAGTAGAGTACAGTTGTAAGGTGGGGGATCTGGTATTTCTGAGGCTTCAACCATATAGACAATATTACATGAAGAAGAGAGGGGCATAAAAAATGAAAACTTAGTTCTATGGGCCTTACAGGATCACCCGAAGGATTGGAGAGGTGGCCTACAAGTTAGAGCTACCAAAGGGTAGTAAGATTTACAATGTGTTCTACATTTCTTTCCTCAATAAGGAAATGGGACAATAGATTACTACTTCAAATGAGTTACCACCATTGGACAAGGAGGGTCAGTTGGAGTTAGTGTTAAAGGAGGTTTTGGAGCACAGAGAGCAGGGGTTGAGGAGTCTAGTTATCAAAGAGTGCCTTGTCATATGGAGGAGACTTCTAGTGGAGGATGCTACATGAGAAGGAGAGTAGATACTACAGCACCTAGGTTTGATGTTGCTTGAAGACAAGCAATCTCGGGAAAGGAGGAATGTAATGTCCCTTTCCCAATGATGATATCTACAAAGAGAGACTTAGTAGTCTATATGTTCCCATAGACTATAGTTGAGATAAAAATGGGAATAACACCTCTAATTAATGTCATTTCATCGAAGTATAACCTGAAAGTGACATTAAGGAGGAAAAGGGGTGTTTAAGTGACTCATTGAGGTGAAAATTAGGGGAAAAAATCACTTAAATGATAAAGTGAACATCTAATTAGAACAAAAAGGGGGTTAAATGAATTAAGTGGACATTAAATCATAACTTAGGGGAAAGTCATTTAATTAAGTAAGTGAACACAGAATTAGATGAGAGGAGGTATACAGGGAAGAAAGTCAACCTAATTCCTCATTATGATGATTTGAGAATTAGAAATAGGTTCCAGAGA
>JZKD02S0588708.1:0-16081 GCA_000966675.3 Picea glauca | reverse complement strand
TAAAATAAAATGTATGTAAAATCTTGTAACAATAACTTTGATCTCATGACTATAAATCTAAAGTTCTCCACCAAAACAAAGGAAAGCCTCCTCATACAACATTTTCAATATGTTATACTTGGTTTTATATCTATGTTAATCATTTGAATTACATATAAATTTAATTTTGTAGTAATTATTATAAGAGTTAGTAATTTTTTTTTTAATTGAAAATTATAAATTCATTTAATTAATAAAACTTTAGTTATAAAATTATGTTTTTAAAATTATTGATGGACAAGTGTGTTTCATATATTGAATATATAGCCATTTCAATTATGAAAGTCATTTTAAAAATTACGAAGAAATTTGAGAAAAATATTATGTTTAAAAATAACAAAATAGATAAAAATATAATTTAAATAAATTTAATGATTAAAAAAATATATTTTCTCCTTAAAAATCACATACTAAAAACAGAAAAGTAAAATATGTACATATAAACTAGTTGTGATTAGACTAAAAAATATTTAACACCTATTAACAGTCAGTTACTCACTACACGTTGGCACAATTTCTAATTCCAAAATACATATGGAATAAATCCAAATATCCAACTCGGTGAGTGCCACTGGCACGTGTCACTCAATCCAAATTCCAACCGTGCTAACCATTTTTTAGGTTTTTTTTGGTTTTAAATGGCGATTACGGAGGAGCTCTTATACAATGGCAGTTAATATTAATTCGAAGTCCCCCATTCAGTTTTAAGAGGTCATAGGTTCGAGTCTTGTGTTTTTGGGTGATGATTTAGTATCTCATATCATTTATAAAGTGGAAAAGTATTGGATAAATTTTTGATATGGAATTTTTCGTAGAAAAAAAAATTGTTACATAGTTAAAATTTATATAAGGTATATTATATGGTCAAGATTTATGTGAAGTTAAGGAATGTAGTTCCAACAATAATTTGATTTGATAGTTCCGTGTTTGTGAATGTTATCCCGTTTATATAACAAATTCCTATCCACTCGTAAATACACCAATTGTGGCCGTTGAATGTAGTAGTAGCTTAAGGATGAGGAATATCCAAACAAACCCAAGTTGCAAAGCATGGTGGGTGTTTCCACGTCTTTGGATTGCCAAAAACAACCGACACCTTCTTATTCTCTTTTATCGTTTAAAGTCCGATGGCGGTTACTATTCATTTTTGTCGTTCAAAGTCCGAAGACAACGAGAGAAGCGGGGTCCCTTTGAGCATTGGACATGATTGGTGGGTTAGATCGGACTAGTTGAAGTTATGTTAAGCAATTTAAATCCAACGATATCTGAAGTGAGAGGCTTGATTGATTTGGGATTTTGAATTAGTTAGAGTATTAATCGATTTATATTTTTTAATAATTTAGAGTTAATTGGTATAATTTCACTGCACACAAGATTTGAATTATGATAGATTTTTCATTATTTTTAAAATTTATGTAGGTTTAATGGTTAAAAATATGTGTTTCCTTTTAAGAAGTCACAAGTTCAATTCTAGAAGAGGGTAAGGTATGTATACCTCCTTAAACTTTACAATATATTTAAAAGTAATCTTACCAAATTTTCAAAAGATGGAAGAGGATAGCAGGTTCCCATAAAATACATAGAAATGACATTTGAATTAGAGTGATCACCATAAAACTTATAATTTAACAAAAAATGAGATGTCCAAAATCACACTAACAATATATCTCTATACCATGGAACATCTACTCTTAAGAGCCAACATATCATTATAAAAATTAAATTGAGATTAAAAAATAACAATCATGTTACGCCAAGATTTGAAACTAAACCCATTTTGATTTCTATTATTACATACTATATGTTTAATTTAAAAACATTGATTTGGTTCTTTACACTCGATATGAACCACATGATTACGATTTGAAAAGAAGCAACATCATCACATAAGTTGACCGACCAACTACCCAATCTGCCACCGCAACATTACGCTTTTGTGAGAGTATGACACATGGGATCCACAATGGATTGAAATACTTCCTATGAAACGTGGTGTGTGGAAATCGAATGAAAAGCGCGTCACTCCATTTAGCCATAACATAGCAGAAGGCCCACCTTGGCATCCCCATCTCTAATAGAGCATAAAGTAAGCTCCCTGGGAACACAAATATACAAACCACTAGCGAGGGAAAGTGACAGTTGAACCTTATATGGTTAGAACTTCAAATAAGCCCCTAAACGTTAAAGAGTAACATGAAATGTTATACTAGAATTTATCCATGGATCTTCACACACATGATAACAATATCCAAATCCAAAATGTAGCATTGAAAGCATTACCCATTTGTCTAAAATTAGTTTAAAACAAAGGGAACCAACACTCTATGAGCATGAACCCAATAATTCCACAACGTAAATAGTAAAGACTTAGGGTTGTGTTAAGATCAATTAAAGCATTCACGATATATTTTTAAATTGTTTAATTTTATAGCAAATCTATTTTTGGTTGTTGAGATAGGATGATATTAAAAGTTAGAATGTTTATTGATTCAAAATTTTGATAATTGAAATTAATTTAGAGTGAGATATTATTTTTGAAATTTTTGTTAAATTCTTTTTTGATAATTGAAATTAATTTAGAGTGAGATATTATTTTTGAAATTTTTGTTAAATTCTTTTTAGATTGTTGGTGGTTTAAAAGATGATTTTTTGTTATAAGATTAATTTATTTTTTGTATTTAAGTTTATTCAAAGAACACAACTATGGTAGCATTTGAAGTGATGTTTTTTTCATCATCCACACAACTCATCTTCATCATTTAGTGGGACTACACATATGTCATTTATAGGATTATGCTAATCTTATAGGATCATTTTAAATTGATGAAATTGGACCCAACAAACTTTGATAAGAATCATTTTAAATTGATGAAATTGTGAAGATGAAAGGCCAACATTACACAATCATTGCACTAAAAATATTCAAAGACATTGGATCCATTTTTATACAAAAACACTAATTTTATTAACAAAATTTTAATTTTAACACAAATTTCAATATAATAAAATAATGACAATGCTATTGTTTTTTCAAATAATCAACAATTTAGATCATCTTAAAATTGGCTAAAACCTCTAAATTCAAAGTTTCATGGATAAAATTTTATACATATAAATACATATAGTTCTATAAACTCTACCTTTCAACATAATTTCAATCAAATTTAATACCGAATTTAACTAAAACCCAACAAAGCAAAATAAATTTATAATATGATTAAATGGATTTGACTTCACTGATGCTTTAAAAACAATTGTGCAGGGATATGCAATGTATATACCCACGAACATATCCCAAGCCCCTTGTTCGAATCGAAACCACCTCTCTCTCGAAAAACCACCCTACATGTCAATCATATGCAATGCTTACACGTGTAATACAAGAAATTGAATATCTTAAAAAATTGTGCTCTATTGATATTCATCAAATACTTTTCATTCCAATACATATTTTATTATATAAATAATCAATTTTTCATTCGAGTTGATATTCATCAAATACTTTTCATTTCAATACATATTTTATTATATAAATAATCAATTTTTCATTCAAGTGCATTATTATAGTGTTTGTCAAGCTAATTAGAGGATAACATAAGAATATCTAGGAATTTCCTGTTTTGAGAAGATATGTATAATTTATCTTACAAACGATTAGTGTAAATTTAATTCTAAATGACATCAATAATATAGTTTTATATTTACTAATAATTAGTGACATAATAAACATTGTCTTTCTACTTTATTTCATTTTGATAACAAATTATGATTTGATATTTTCATAACAAATAGCTCTATACAATATCTAAAATTAAAAAAGTATACACATATAACATTTTTTATTTTGATATATGTTTGAAATTTTTTATTAAGCCGTTAACTTCTCCATTTTATTTTGATTTCATTATATATAATATTAAAGTATTTAAAAAACATATACTAATTTTTTTTGAAAATCTCTTTCCCTACTTCAAGAGTATGCTAGTATTTATGTATTATTGAAAAAATAGTATTTCTTATTTAGTACTTTTCACTCACTATGCACCACATAATGATGACATTAAGGTAACAAGTAGGGACGTTTGTGAACCTCAAAACAAGTTGACAGTACCCCATCACATTTTGCCACGACAACATCATAGTGGAGTTAAGTTTCGTCAAAGCATCGCCCACTGCCAAGTGGCATGAACACCCCTTTCTTCCCAACGACTGCGTGGCACTGCATGAAGGGTGCGTCACTCTATCCAACCATTACACAATGAAGGCCCACCTTGGCATCATAATAAAATAAAAAAGAGCATAAAGCACGGAGCTTCGATTCCTTCACCGCCCCCCAAAAAATCTGACAGTTAAGCCCTATGTCATTGGATGTTCCGAAAATAATATTATTTATTTATTCTTTCATTAAAGGCCATGACTCCATTGACAATGTCCTAAATATTAAGGTAGATATTTGGATTAAGATATTATTTAAAAAAAAAACCTTTCAGATGTCACTGATTTCATATATTTTTCCAAATCTGGTTTGAATCAGAAGTGCTTTGAATAAAAGATAAAAACGTGAAACGTAAGTGTTCAATGTAACACATCTATAAAATTATTTATTAATTAAAACAAAAGTTTTTTCCAAGAAATTTTTTTCTCAAATTTATAAAGTGTATAAATTTGTTTATAAAAGAGATTGCAGCGAGCTTGTAGTAGTCAAAACTGCGCTAGCAATTGGGACCAATACAAACAAAGTCATACATAGCTGGGAAGTAGACTAGACGAACAGTGCAAGAGGAAAAGTTGTGGCGAGACTCAAGTTATCAATCTTTTCAATGGCTGTCTGCTAATCTACAACAAAAGAGGGACAGTCTTCATCGTTCAAAAATATTGATGGAGGATATGGGACTCTCTATCCCATTATCACAGTGGAAGACCGAGAGTCTCCCTACCACTTCAATTAGTGCCCTCTTAGAGAGAGCGTCTGCTTCCCTATTGTGTGATCTAGGAATGTGGTGGAAGTTGATGTGGGAGAAGTGGTCGGAGAGTTTCCTCGTAATTTGCAACCAGCCTTCGATATGGATAGAATGGAGCTTGCACTTTTGAGTTATCCAGTCGATAATAACTCTCGAGTCGCCGAGGACGAGTAAGTGGTTGATAGACCACAAGGCAACAAGAGTGAGGGAGGCTCACAATCCCATGAGCTCGGCCTTTGTATTAGAGCCCACCCCACAGTTTAAGAACCACTTTGTGACCCTCGACGGGTGGTGTTTGAAGGTGCCTCCAGCCCCACAACGAAGGCCATCTGACTGTGCAGCTCCATCGAAACAAACTAGTGTGTGACCAGCCACCATCTCAATGTCACAAGCTTTTGAAGGGAAGGACTGTACCGATGAAGGTTGCCAGCTGAAGGCTGCCAGAACTCTATAAAAAACACGCAGCACGGAAGGAGGGAGATCCTCAAAAATTGCTTTGTTCCTCTCTAACCAGATCTTCCAGCACGCATGAACCGCCAAACACAGCGGGGCCGATTTTTGTGTGGTCCACGAGGAAAAACAGTCAGAGATGGAGAAGCCGCTCCAGGTAAAAGAAAGAGAAAAATGCTTTAGCAACTGAATCCAGAGCTCTTTGGTAAAAGTACAGTGAACTAGGAGGTGGTGGATGTCTTCAGAAGCTTGACAGCAAAGTAAGCAGATCCCCGGGCCTTCCCAGCCTTTCCGTTGAAGTGCTTCCCAAGAGAGAAATCTCCCCCTTCCAGCTAGCCAGATGAAGAGTTTCAGTTTGAGGGGGACTTTCCAGTTCCAAATCTGTTGCATCCACGAAAAATCGGTTTCAATGTTGAGCTGTTGCAGGAGGGCGGCATAAATGTTTTTTACAAAAATGATGCCCGTGGCATCCCCCCCCAGCCCACAGTAAAACATCTGGTTCGTCAGTCAGTGAGACGCCTGCACTTTTTAGAGCAGAGGTAAAAAGCTTCCATTCGATGGCACACTGTCCGCTAAGGGAAAGAGCTCCGCTCCCCGCCCAGTCATTCGGAAGAGGGAACTCGCCAGTCGGAACCCACACCTGTGCAAGGGACGAAATGTTTTTTGACTGGAGCATCGATCTCAGCGAGGATGAGAGTAACGACTGGTCACCCAATCCGAGAATTCTATCCCTGTCGATGAGAATCTCATAACCCGCGCCCGACTTCCACCTGAGCCAGTGTAGAATCACTGGCGAAGAGGCTACCAAGCCTTTCCAAAAAGGAGAGGCCCTCTTTAGTTGAAAGGAGGACTTTCGTAGACAGTTGTGGAGCGGCAAAGAGCCCAGATACTTATCTAAAATGATTTGGTGCCAAATGTTGTCGTGGGTGACAACTCTCCAAAAATAATTAGCCAGGAGGGCCACGTTGAAAGTGGAGAGGTTCTTGAGACCCCAGCCCCCTGCCCTCCTAGGCTTTGACAGGTTTTTCCAGCTACAAAGATGAAGACGGAGTTTTCGAGCTTGACCACTCCACAGAAAATTGAAAGTAAGCCTTCTAAGAAGAATTAGTATCTTATTAGGAATCCACTCCAGAGTCATCCAGTAGACAGCTAGGCTCTCCAACACTGATTTAACCAGGATAAAACGTCCGCCCAGGGACAGCCATTTGTTGCACCAAAAACCTATTTTTCTCTCAAAAATATCCACTAGCCAACGCCAATCTCCAGGAGAGGAGGCTCCCAGCTTCAACTGGAAACCAAGATATTTGAATCCATCGCTCAGATTTATAAAGGTGAAGGGGATGGAGACTTTAAGGCTATGGAGTTCAGCATCAGTTAGACCCCAGTAGTGGACGGAGGATTTGGAATGATTGATGGAAAGACCTGAGACAGAGCTGAAGAGTCGGAGCACCTCTTGAATAACTAACCATTCCTCTGGATCGGCTTTTGACAAGAGAAGAACATCGTCCACAAACATAAGATGGACTATCTTGATGAGATTAGAAACCTTAATGCCCAAAATGTGGTGCTCGGAAAAACTTTTGGAGAGGAGAAGGCTGAGGCTTTCCATTATCAAGATAAAGAGATAGGGGGAGAGTGGGCATCCCTGACATAGCCCCCTCTCACCTTTGAAGAAGTTAGTAGCCTCCCTGTTGATCAGTACAACAAAACTAGCGTTGGTAACACAAGACATAATCCAATTATTAAACTTGTCTCCGAAGCCCACTGAGTGAAGAGTTAGTCTCAGAAAATCCCAATCAATGCAGTCGAATGCTTTTTTGAGGTCTAGTTTCATGATCAACGCCTTTCAGTTCTTCTGCTTGATGCTGTAGATGCATTCATGGGCTGCTCCAATAGAATCCTGGATTCTTCTGCCCTTCAAGAAACCCAGTTGCTCTGCAGAGAGACTCCTTCCTAGAAAAGGCTTGATTCTGTTAGAAATGACTTTGGAGACTACCTTATAAATGACGTTGCACAGGGAGATCGGCCGGTAATCATTAAAAGTGAGCGGGTTGTCTTCTTTCGGGATCAAGACCAGGAAAGTAGAATTTAGGTTTCCAGAGATCTTCCCTCTGATTCGAGTGTCCTCCACCATCTGTAGGAGATCCATACCTACAAGGTCAAAGAAAAAAATGAAGAATTCCGAAGTCCAGCCATCAGGCCCGGGGCTCCTCTCTGTTTTGAAGTTTAGAAGAATGTCTTTTAGCTCAGTCAGATTGACAGGTTTGTAGAGATCCTCGGCTTCAACTGCTGAGACTAACTGGGGGAAAAGTCTGGCTGTAGCAACTTTCTCCGGGAGGTTGTGAGAGGTAGTGGCTTTGTATTGATGAGTGAAATGAGCGACGACCTCTTCCTTAATGGCTTCCTGCCCTTGAATAAAATTGATCCCATTGCTTTTAATAGACCAAATGAGCTTTCTGTTTCTATTAAAACTAGCAAGTTTGTGGAAGTATTTGGAGTTTGAATCTCCGCTCTTCAACCAAGTGGCACGGCTCCGAAGTCGCCAGCAGTTTTCCTCTGCGCGCAGTATGGCGTTTATGTTGGATTCTAGCAGCTTTAGTCGATCGGACTCTTCCACAGTCAAGACGGAATTGGTAGAGCCGAGGATGAGTTTCGAAATTTCAGTCTCCAGCATGAGTAATCGGCTCTGCTCAATCGATTTGTTTCTCAGGTACCAAGATTTAGTCTTTGATTTAAGGACTCTTAGTTTCCAAGTGAGTCGAAGCTAGGGGTTTACTTCAGAAAGAAATCGAGGATCCGTCCAAACCGCTCTAACAAGATCAGTATAGTCTGCCGACTTAAGCCAATCGTGGTTGAATTTGAATGGGGGCGGTCTGTGTTGATCGGTGAACCTCAGCTGGAGAAGGATAGGAGCATGGTCGGAGTAGAAAGGGAACTCCACCCACGAGGACGGTAAAACAGAAGAAGACAAATAATTACCTGCAACAAGGAAACGATCAAGTCTTCTAGCGATTGCATCAGGACCAGTCCTTCCATTTCGCCAAGTAGGGGCCAGACGGGACAGCCGGACATCAAACAGATTATTAGAGGCAAATAACTCTCTGTAGTAGTCTTCAGTAGGTCCCAACAGATAGGAACCTCCCCATGTTTCATCTGCAGATAGAATGATATTTAGATCTCCGCCTATAATGAGATTTTGTAGGGAAAGAATCCCACTATTTGCCAGCTGAGTCCAGAAAGGCTGTCTTTCAGAGCAGGGGCCGTAGATATTAAGAATCGCCATCTCAAGCTTTGTAGCTAAGCAACAGCCTATTAACAGTAAGCCCCCACTCGACAGGAAGGGTCTCAGCTCAAAGAGACTGGGGTCCCATGCCACCAACAAGCCACCAGAAGTTCCTATAGAGTTTATCGCCGAAGTAAACCAAGAAGGTCGGAACAGATGCAAGAAGTCTCTGGCTTTTTGATCAGCCGAGAGGGTCTCTTGAAGCAAGATAATATCGGGCTTTGTTTGCTCCAGCAGTCTACGGAAGGAAGCAGCCTTGAGGGTGCCTCCGATCCCTCGAATATTTAAGGAGAACACTATCATTACTTTGATCGTGCCAAGGCCTTCATTGCTCTAAGGGCCTTACCATCCTGAGTGGGAAAGACAGAAGCAGATTGCTGTGAGCTAAGTAAATCCAGCTGTAGGAACCCACTATATTAAACATAGGGGTTGAATGAATAAACAATTACGGGGTTATGATATATATATATCCGAGTCCCCTAGTTCGAACTCACCACAATCTCAAATGTGCCTTACGTGTCAATCTATCCAATGTTCTAGTGACTTTTTTAGGGCAAGGGTCACTCTAAGTGTCTTGTTTTATTTAGGTGTATGTGGGCTTAATAGTTAAGAACATGTGTTTCCTCTGAAGAGGTCACAAGTTCAAATCTAGAAGGGGGTAGGGTTACCAGTCAAATTGCTGAGTGAAGGGGGTCCCTTGTCTCATAAACAAGGAGGTCTCATACACCAATTAGGTGTCTGGCTTGACCGTAACCTTAAAAATGGATTATTATTATTATTATTATTATTCATTCCGCGTTTTACATAAATTTCATTTTTTTTATTGGAAAATGATTAGATTGAACAGACTTTGAATGAAAAAACTAACATTAGCTGTATTTGGATTTTGATTTGTATGGGATAGATTATTAATATGTATTTCAAGGTAGATATTTGGAACTATTGACCTTCTAACATTAGCTGTATTTGGATTTTGATTTGTATGGGATAGATTATTTCAAGGTAGATATTTGGAACTATTGACCTAACAAACTACTTCATTCAGTAGTTGGGGGCTAAAATATACGTAGACTTTGAAAGAGTTGTGTCTTCTCTCATCTTTCTAGTTACTTTATTATACTTAATTACATATATAATTCATGAATGCATTATTACATATATAATAGCAGCGATATTGTATTGAAATGAAGTCAATTCCTCTCTCGTTTATCAAGCCTGCTTAATGCACCGATCAATTATTTTCTCAATTGAGTTACTTATGCCTTTTTCATATGGATGAGATTCTTATAACTGAGCCTCACCGCATTTTGCATCATGGAGGAGGGATTCAAACCCTAGTTGGCATGTGGTAGCTTGGTTTTTTGTTTGGAGGATCGGAGATGGCTCGGAGACGCCCGGGGCTTCGACAATGTTCTTGCAGGGGTAAGTTTACCCAGTAGAGTACCTTACAGACTTTGAATGAGAAAACTAACATTAGTTGTATTTGGATTTTGATTTGTATGAGATAGATTATTAATATGTATTTCAAGGTAGAGTAATTAATAATTTATATATATTATTTAATTTAATTAAAATTAAATTAAAATATTTCAAATTTGAAAATATATGATTTAATATATATAATATTAATTACTTTGTTGGAAGCTGTATATTGTTTGTTTATTATTTTGTTGGAAGTTGTATATTGTTTGTTTATTGAATAAAGATTCTCAATTTAAAAAATTAATAAAAAAATTTAATTTGATTTGTATGGGATAGATTATTAATATGTATTTCAAGGTAGAGTAATTAATAATTTATATATATTATTTAATTTAATTAAAATTAAATTAAAATATTTCAAATTTGAAAATATATGATTTAATATATATAATATTAATTACTTTGTTGGAAGCTGTATATTGTTTGTTTATTATTTTGTTGGAAGTTGTATATTGTTTGTTTATTGAATAAAGATTCTCAATTTAAAAAATTAATAAAAAAATTTAATTTAAAAAATATATGAATAATAAATTTCAACATTCTTGATAGACATAGTTACAATGTGATATTACAACTTATTTTAAATAAATATTTATAAATATTGTTTTTTAAATAGTTTATGATCAAGAGGTTAATAATGAGGTTAGTAATGTTTAGAAGTTATAAAAGAGGTTAATATTGTTTAGAAGTTATAATTAAGATAATATATTTTTTTAACAATAATTTATATAAGTTTTTAAAGGTGTAGATAGATTGACAAGTGTTTTGTAAATAAAAAACAATGTAAAAAAAAGATCTAAAGTTCTATTCTCACTCTGATTTACTCTTACCTTAATATATATTATTATATTATGTTTAGTTTTTCTATATAAATATAGGGTAAAAAAATTATAATCCATTATTAACTTTGAACTACCTTTTTAATAAATATATAATTATATTTAAANAAGTTTTTAAAGGTGTAGATAGATTGACAAGTGTTTTGTAAATAAAAAACAATGTAAAAAAAAGATCTAAAGTTCTATTCTCACCTTGATTTACTCTTACCTTAATATATATTATTGTATTATGTTTAGTTTTTCTATATAAATATAGGGTAAAAAAATTATAATCCATTATTAACTTTGAACTACTTTTTTAATAAATATATAATTATATTTAAATTAAAAAAATTCAAATTTATATATTAAATATTTTATAAATTTAATTAACAATACTATAAACATGTGCTCATCTAAAATATTTTCTTAGTAGAAATGGTATAAAACGGATTTTGAATAACCATAAAGGATGTTTACTTTGCATTTTATTTTTATATTTATTTTTCAATGTGCAAATCTTAATATTTTGCATTTCATGATTTAGTGAGATTTTAAACACAGATTACCTTCAGAAATGTGATATTTTTCTATATTTTACAAATTCCATTCCATTTTTTTAATGGATCAATAATTAAAATTATTTTATATCAAATTCGTATACATTTGACCGTTTTGCATTATAATTAATACATTAAATCACCATGCACCATAGTTATTGAAATCAGTACATCATATATATTTAAACACTAAAACATAAAACTTTAAAAGCAACATTATAATAATAATAACAATGAATGATAGAATAGCATTATAATAACAAATAATTTATATAATTATGTTATACATAACTCATTGAGTTTGCTTATTTATATAATTATTTTACTTAAATAATTAAATAATTAAGTCATTGATAGTCATGTGCTTGTCTCTATATTTTGGAATGTGAATTAAGGAAATAAAGAATCTTTGCTTCATTATTATTTTCAAATGAGAAAATGGTTGACTTTGTTAATAATGTAAAAAATTGATAGTTTTCGTGTTACAAATAAATATTAATGGTGGTATATGTTTTATAATATCTTATGTATGGTTAAAGTATTTTAATTTTAAAAATATATAATAATAATCTATTAAATTAGTATATGAGATTTGGATTTGAACTTGTGATTTTTTAGGAGGAAACACATGTTCTTAACCATTAGGCCCACTGAGGCTATATATGATTGATTAATTAATGTGTATAAGATATATTATTTATATTAATTGTGGCATATTCCGTAGTAGGTTGAAGTTGTTTTCAATATGGAAGAAATTGTAAAATAATTTATGTTTGGGATTTTGGTGAATTCACAACAATTAAGTTGAAGTTTTGTTTTTGTATTAAGGTTGAACATTCTCAAATCAAAATAAATTAGATTTATTATATAGGCTCAAAGCCATTACAACATACTCATTATGAGCTTAACATGTCATTTATGGGAATTGGACCCGGGTGGGGAGGCTAACAATCATTCCTCACAACCATCCAAGCTAAATTAAATTCCTTATAGTTATTGGTGTTTCTTTAGTCATTATTCGACAAATACAAAACTTGATCCCACTACACCCTACATCTAGATTAATTCTTAGAATCCAATTATTGATGCAGAGTTTTAACTCTGTCAAGTTTTATCACATCCTTAGAACCCTCAATTCCCAGAAAAATCACATGGCAAATAAAGGGGTTGCATGAATAGAGGAATGTTGAGCAAAAATGGGAGGACCCCGCCACAACGTATGTTCCATGAAATGGATCACCCCAAACATTAAAAATGGCATGCACTTCTAATTGAAGAACAATGGCGTAGGCCATCAATGTGGATGAGACAAGCTATTATATCCCCCCCTCTCCCTATACTCTCCTTTCATGTCTACAAGCCTGGTTAAAGTTTGGAATTAAAGATTGTCGCGATGGGTTTATTTGGCAAAGATGGGATTGTGGTTCCTCCCAACTTTCATTGGAGTTTCATTGTAGTCGGCTTGGTGATCGCTTTGTTCGCTTGGCTCCCAACCTCTGATGCATAATTGGAATTGTGGATATAGCCTACCCTATTTAGGGAAAAAATTAGGGGTTGTATATCGCCCATGGGCTAATTTTCCATGTTTTTTCCTATTAAAAGATTCACGAATTTCCGTCTTTTCTAAAAATGATTCACCCAAATTCTATAGGATAAACTATTTTACCTTTAAAATCGCCAAAATTTTATACAAACTATATAAAATCCTTAAAAATTTGAATATTGTTTAAAAAAATATGTCCAAACATTTTATAGTGTGCATATTAGGGACTGGTAAGATTTGTCCAGGTTTCTACATATTAAAATTGATTTTTGTCCTTAAAATTATCCTTGCCCCTAGTGGTAGATTTCAACTTGTCTTGTCTCTAGTGCAATGTGTGGTTATCGTTTGGTGTTTCCTATAGTTGTAGCTCTGTTAGTTTGAAGTCCCCTATCATGGAGGGACATCGTCACATTAATGGTTGTCCTCCATGTGAAATTATGGATCTCAGACGAGTTCAAAAAAGGATTGTGCACCAAACAAAGGATCTTCAAGTATCAATTTCCCATCTCAATAGTAGGATTTCCTCTCAACTTGAAGCTTAATTACTTATAAATGCAGAATTGGAAGCAAGGGTGGCCATCCAAGGAAAACAAATAGAAAAAATCACAATAAACCATAATAAGAAATACCGATTGATTTTGGGTTTAGCCAAGAGCTCTCATTCATTAACTACTCCTCCAAAAGCTTCAATTGGGTTTATCATTGGGCAACCAATATCCACCTTGCTACACAACATTGAATGTTTCGTGAAGGTGGATATGACTGTCGGATTTTTCAGATTTGAAATCCAATGGTGCATATCCACCCTCATGCAACATTCAACGTTGCATAGAGGGGTGCCTAATGTTTTCCCTGTCATTGTAGATGTCAAGGAGGATGATGCAATCCAACAAGGTCAATGAGATATGGATTATGAGAAAGTAATTTATGAAATCAATGAAGATGTTAAACAAGAATCCCACATCGAACATGTCTTCCATTAAAAGTCTCATGTGTTATGTTATGCAAAATAGTTTTTTTGCTAGGCCAATTTGTTAAAATTTATACCTGCAAGTTCTTCAATTGTGAAACAAATTGTAGGGAAAATTCAGTTTGTGGGTGGACTTTTAACATGTTTTGGATATTTTTGAATCCCAAATATTAGACTTATTATGGTTGATGTATTATTATCATGTTGTACAATGCAACTACAATTTTTAAAATCATAATAGATATCCCTTTCAATTTAAAAAAACAAAAACAAAAAACATTGATCATGGCATATAAAGCTCTACAATAGGTTATGCATTTTTCTCCATAGAATATTTTATATAAATATATAAAAGACATCCATATGTATGTTTAAAACTAAAAATAAATTAGGACATATACATAAAGTAAATTATAAATTACTTCTTGGAAAAGAGGTTAAACTACAATCAAGGGTAGTATTCGGTCTCATGTATAGAATTAAGTTTAGATGTACTTGAAAGCACTTGACTTCATTAGAGGTAGCCTCAAGGATTACCACAAGGGATACTAGCTTTCTTGTGGATACTATTTATGTTAAAACCATCTTTTAGTCATAGAGTGAGACCTAAAATCGCTTATGATTCGCTACAAGCTCATCTCCCTCGAACATAAGGAAATAGGTTAATGACGCAAGATTTAGAGGCATATGGCAAGAGTAAAAGTCCACCTCTTTACAAACCACCAGTGGGTCATTTCATGTGGCTTGATTTTCCGTGAATCATGATAATGAACCAACTTGCATTTGCAAATTGTAACCAATGATGATTTTCCTCACTATCCATTAACAACTAAATTATGATAGATTTTACCACCTCTATATATATAAATATAATTAAAAACCTTTATATTTTATAATAACATAACCCATTTGTATTTTTATAATAATAAAATGTGTTGATAGTTATAAATTAAACATGATTAAATGCATCAATAAATATATTTTTAAATGGTTAAATACATCAATAAAATATTTTTAACTATATATATGTTACTCTTATTTTTAAGATAAATAATTTTTTTTTTTTTTATTTTGTTTAGGTTTTTCAATTTTAACTTGTGCATTCTATAGATCAGATTCAAAGTTGAATATTCTATGCTTAGCTCTTCGTAACTTAAAAAAATTGTTACTTATTAAAGGGTATATATCAACTTGGTTAAATCAACGTGGCTATTTTACATAATTTATTGATGAATCAATTATTTGTCACTTCTTTAATAGAGAAATGCATTTCCAAGTTTAGTTAAAAGGATTAGTTCTCTCTCCTAATTTGAACTATCGAACTCGTTTTGCCATTTCCATGGATCAATTAAGAAAGGATTTAGTGGTATGTTTGGCTTTTTAATTATCTTTATATTAGTGTATTTGTCTTCCACATAGGTAAATATCATTTACTAAGCTCTAAGCATGGAGACCTTTACATAAGTAAGTGGGAACAATTAGTAGTGACTCAACTCCCAATCCTTTCATGAAGTGAGTCATTGGAATCATGAGTTACCATGTCTCCATTCTCAAAGTAAAACCTTTAACATAAAGTAAAATCTATAACCTAATGCGATATGTTCATAATCTACAAGTATTATCTAAATACAATTTTCACAATTTAATATAAATTTAATCAAAAGTCACTCATTGCAATCATGAGTTACCATGTTTTCATTCTCAAAGTAAAACCTAAAACCTATAACTGATATGTTTATAATCCAAATTTTTTATCCATGAAGCAAAACCTATAACCTAATGTGATATGTTCATAATCCAAAATATTTATCAAATACAATTTAATACAAATTTATTAAATTTAGTCAATCATTCATTGGAATCATGAGTTACCATGTCTCCATTATCGAAGTAAAACCTTTAACCTAAGGTAAAAACTATAACATAATGTGATATGTTCATAATCCAAAAGTTTTATCGAAATACAATTTTCACA
>JZKD02S0588707.1:273972-284751 GCA_000966675.3 Picea glauca | reverse complement strand
GTGCTCTGAGTATATACTAATACTCTACTTTTTCTAAGTCCATTTGGTCGTTTTCATCATATGATTATGTGTATGAACTAACGCATGAGGCCTAGGCCATCAACCCCCAAAGTCATTTGTATTGTAAACATATGGTAATGGGTTATTTGTAGGGTCTAACGTTTAAGGATTCGGCCATAAAGTCCCAAAGTCGTTTGGGTTGTTAAGGCTATGGTAATGGTTATAAGTACAAACAGATCGAAAAGTAATTATAATTACAGGAATTGAAATAAACATTGAAATGAGTAAACACTTATCATCGACCAAAAAACTTTAATTTGAATGGTAATGACAGTCAACAACAGTAAGGAATCTTGCAAACTTTCAGACTTAAGCTTTAGAACATAAATCTTAATTTCTTGAACCTCGAACTATTCAAGGATATTTATACAAACAAATTTATTTTTTTCAGACAGATTTTGAGGTATATTACAGACCCACTGCATGTTCAATTATTGGTAAACCAAGATGGCATATATTTCAAACTCAAAACAAAACAAGTAATAATCTTAAAAGAAAGAAAAATATGGTGCAAAATATGTAAATTCGGGTAGGTTTCATTAAATCTGAGTCATTAAAATGTGGAGAATAATGTTGGACACTGAGAGGGAGGTTGAATCAGTAATAGAGTAATGTAATCCTTTTTAACCATAAAATGAAAGTGTTATATCAATGTAGCATTATCCTCCAATAGTTGCAGAGTAAATAAACAATGAACAAATGAGAAATCATACACATACACAGTACAACAATGTTTATACGTGGAAACCTAAAGCGAGAGAAACCCATGGAATGATTTTTCTTATATGTATTTAAGAATTGTATTCATTGGAAACACCAACTTCCTTTGTTTTCCAGCTGCAACTGGAAGGAGGCTCCAAACCCCTAGCTTATGAGGCTACAAACTGAGGGATGCTCCAATTCCCCAATTCTCTAGATACAACCAGAAGGAGGCTACAACCCCGTATGCTCTCCTCCTACAATTGGGAGGTGGCTAAAATCACTTGTCCTTGCCCCTTCCAACCACCCTGATGTAGAAGTAGAATGATGGAACCACTGTCACACTATCACTATGAGATATATTGTTGTAAACCTATACCAATCAACTTGGATTAAACAACTTGTAAAAACTTGTACAAAACAACTTGTAATCAAACTGTAGCAAAAACAAGTGCATCAACCATGCAACAATCTATACCTCAACCTATACCATCAACGAGTGCATCAACCATGCACCAAAAATGTACCAATAATACATCAAATACATGTAAACTATGAATAATCAAGATGTACAAAAATCATCAACTATACACCTCATGTATGTGCCAATTCATCAACCATATACCTCATGTATGTGTCAACTCATCAACTACTTGTCTCAACCGTGTACCCAACATGTACCTCAACCAAAATTCCTCATCAGTTTCATCATCGAAATCTGATTTCTGACTCTGTAATAGACCTGGTGTATTTGATCACATATCTACAAACCTTCCTTAAATTTAACAACAAGAGACTAACATTTTCATCAAACTTTATTTTAGTCTCACATGACTAATTTTGGATTAATCAACAACCCTAACATGAAATAATCATAACTATGTACCTATAATGAATAAAGATATGAAAATAGTACACAATATTCGAAAGTGTATTTTATGAAATTCCTCCAGGTTTCACTACTTGGAACATCTCATAAAAGGAGTTATAGAAAAAATGACATACCTTGTTTAATTCTAGCGTATTATAGAAAGCAAACTTGTAGAGCGTGCCTCGCACAGAATAATTTGTATGGATCTTAAAATGATACACAAAATACTACAAATTGTACTATAACAAATACATGTGTTCGTACTGAATTTGGATCTATTATGAAGAAGTTATGACATTTTTACCCGAAACACTTGTTTTAGACGAGTTTCAGGACTAGCCACAAACCTTATTTTCCACCTAGTGTAACGCCAAAAATACAATGACCCATAAGATGAAAGTTTTATCATAGGTACCTGAATATGTTTCCTCAATGAACTCCATATTTTGTGCTCTTATTCATACTAGAAAAAAATTTATTGTGAAAATGGTGAGATGACCTGTAAATAACATACCTTAGAAAACATCATCAAAATAATTTATCCTTCCTTGAATTTCGGCCTTCCTTACTTCACCTTCCCTTTGAAATTCAGCTTAGATATCCTTTGGTTACCTCAGTCACATGTATATATTCAATTTGCTCAAGTGTGATTAAAATGAGAGACCCTTGCCTCTTCTGTATAATTTTATGTAGCTTCCTCAAGTGGTTACCTTTTAACTATCTTAAACCACTTTTTCATATTTTAGGGCTAACCCACCTCTAACCACTTGTCCACATATTAATTTCTCCATTAAATTTATTATTTAAATAGATTCTTTTGTATCCATTTTTAATTAGAGTATACTCATCACTTCACTTTATTATTTAAATCATTTCTTCTTTGCAACCACTTTGACTACTTTGACCTTTTGGGGCTTCTAGATGACACATGAGGGTTCTCCAACTTCACATGGCCATAACTCTCTAACCGTGAGGATTTATGTGACGTTCCACATACTACCAAAAATGGAATGACTTGTACTATCCATACATAATAGTCTTATTTAAATAATTTCTTCTTTTCAACCACTTTGACTACTTTAACCTTTTGGGGCTTCTAGATGAATCATGAGGGTTCTCGAACTTCACATTGCCATAAATCTCTAACTGTGAGGAGTTATGTGACATTTGACATACCACGGAAGATGGCATGAAATGTACTATACATATAGAATAGTCTTACCTTAAAATATATTAAAATTCATATCATTATAAATCAAGCAAACTTGGTTCCACTACCCAAACCTTTGTGCTACCGGAATTCGCTACCAGACTTTCTTGACGAGTTGACATCAATGGCAACTAGCCCAAATAATCAACACTCTCCTCCTTTGGAATTAATGACAAAACTCATGAAGTACTGAAGTCATATCACTCATCCTCTTCATGTGACCATCACTCCCCCTAGAACCATGCCTCTATGCTCTTTCTCTAAGAATTTATATTTGCATCTAATAAATATCTCCCCCTTTGTCATCAATGGAAAAGGTATATTTCCATATGCAACTTCTCCCCCTGACTGAACTCTTCCTGAAACTAATATCCCAACCTAAATTGTCCACTTTATGGTGCTTCCTTGTGTAAATCTAAGACATATAAAATAAGCATTCAAAAGAATTCATTTTGGAAGAGAAATTACTTTGAGTCTTTGGTGAAGATACTCAAAGGATTCCCTTGGAAGTGGTTTTGTAAAGATTTCTACCACTTGTTATTTTCTTCCCACATATTCAACTCAGATGTTCTTCTTTGCAACCTGTTCCCATAGAAGGTGATACTTTATTGGAATGTTATTCACCTTGGAGTTCATCACCAATTTATTTGGGATATTGATGGTGCTTGTATTATCACAATATATTTGAATGGGCTCGACATACTCAACCATTATATCTGTCAAATTTTGTTTCATTGATAGAACCTGAGTACAACATCATGTTGCTGCAATATACTCTTCTTCGGTTGTAGATAAATATACTGATGATTGTTTCTTTATTAGCCAATATACTAAACACTTATCCAAGTAGAACGTTGCTTCATTGGTTCTTGATCAGTCGTCAATGCAACCTTCCAAATATGCATCTATGTAGGAAATAAGTGATAGATCATTTCTTTTTGGATACTGTAATCCAAACTCTTTTGTTCCTTTGACATATATGAATATCCTCTTCACTACTAATACATGTGATTCCTTTGGTGTTGCTTGAAATTATGCCACCTTTCCAACTTCCTTCAATACATATGGTCTAGATTTTTTCACATATAGTAAGGTACCAATCATTGACATGTATTTCCTCTGGTCTATAGAATTTGAATCATCATCTTTTCTAAACTTGCAACTAGTTTTCATAGGAGTGGTAACTAGTTTGCAATATTCCATTCTGAACCTCTTTAGCATTTTTTTGATATACTTAGTTTGAGAAATAAAAAAACCTTGGTTTCTTTCACATATCTGAACACCTGAAAAGAAGGATAGTTCTCCAAGTAATGACATTTCAAATTCATTATGCATATCCTTTGCAAATTTTTGTCTTAACCTATCATCATTACTTCCAAAAATAATATCATTAACATAAAATTCAATTAATAAAATATTATATTGAGTTACCTTGATGTAGAGTTTTTTGTTTGCACTTCCTTTTCGGAACCATGCCTGTTGTAGATATTTAGCAAGTCGAAAGTACCATGCTCTAGGAGCCTGTTTTAGACCATACAAGGCCTTTTTCAATTTGCACACGTAATATGTGTCTCTGACAACTGAAATCCTTCTAGTTGTTTGATGTAGAATTTTTCTTAAAGTTCCCCATTCAAAAAAGATGATTTCAGATCCATATGATACACTTTAATATTATTGCATCATGCATAAACTAAAATCAATCAAATTTCTTACATTCTGGTAACTAGGGAAACTCTCTCTTCAAAATTGATTCCTTCAACCTGTTAGTATCCTTTACATACCAATCTAGATTTGTTCCTTATAACATGTCCATATTCATTCAATTTACTTTTAAAAACCCACTTTGTGCCAATCACATTCTTATTCTTTGGTTTTGGAACCAATTCCCTAGTGTCATTCTTCTTCATTTGATCTAATTCTTCAATCATGGCCTTATTCAATAATTCATCCTTGCTAGCCTCTTTCAAATTGCGTGGTTCAATCATAGATAAGAGTTCTAGGTGCATTTGTTCTTATCAACACACTATTATTCTAGTCTCAACTCCTACATACTTGTTTCTGATAATCTGATATGAAGGATGATTCTTCTGTACTCATTTTCCTGGTGTATTTGGAGGAACTTGTTGAACTTTCTCTTCTACTTCTTTCTGACCTTCTTCATCTTCCTCTTCTACTTATTCTTCATATTTTTCTTCTTCTTCATAAACTTGTTCCAGTGATTCGTTTTCTTCTTCCTTTGATTCTCATCCACTTGTTTCATCAATTGTTACATTGATACTTTCCAAAAAATTATTCAATCTCATATTGTAACACTTGTATGGTTTTCTTGTACTTGAGTAACCAACAAGTACTCCTTTGTCCACACAAGAATTAAACTTTCTCATTCTTCCATATTCTCTTTTGATGTAGCATATAATTCCAAATATTCTAAAGTGCTTCACATTTCTTGTTCTTCTTTTCGATAGCTCGTAGGGATTTTTGTCAATGTTGTTTCTAAGAATTAATCTGTTTAGAATGTGAATTGGCGTATGCACTACATGTGTTCAAAAAATATATGTCAATTTGGAGTCCATTAGCATTGTTCAATCCATTTCCTGTGTAATTAACATGCAAAATATTCCTTTGTCTATGAAACACTCTCTAAACAAATCTATGAGTCCATGCTCTCATCCACTATCATATATCTATCCAAACATATTAAGTGTTCTTACAAATCAATCTTTGTCCATATTTTCCAATACTTTACTGTAGAACTTTCCATAATTTTGACCCATTTATTACTATATTATCATGAAGTCTTCAATACTACAACTATCAAAGTGTACTTATGCTAACTGACTGCTCTAGATGTGTCTACTCAAACTCTGCAATTTTCTCGAAG
Source organism: Picea glauca (assembly GCA_000966675.3). Taxonomy (NCBI): domain Eukaryota; kingdom Viridiplantae; phylum Streptophyta; class Pinopsida; order Pinales; family Pinaceae; genus Picea; species Picea glauca. Next base: position 279,030 of record JZKD02S0588707.1, on the reverse strand, counting down.
GATGGTTCTTTGTTATTTCATAGCTATCGCATAGACTCCCCTTGTATAATATCCATGTTATGTCTGAGTCTCTAAGTGAGATGGATGAGAACAATTCCTTCTCTGATGTGTATTCATCATCATTTTCATTGGTAGATTCACCATCTCTCTGAGCTCTAACTTGTTTCTTTATGTATGTGGATTCATCTTTGACTACAATGCTTAAAAGTACAATCTCTTGAACTTGTTCCTTATTTACCATTCCTTGTCTTCTTTCAGTTATTTTCCAAACCTTTATGTATCTGATATCTTTCATTTTATCTATAGATTTTTTTCCATATTGTTTTATTGCAATCTCCAGGACCTAGTCTTTATTCACTTATTCTTCATGTTTTCTTATCCATACTTTATTATATATGATATCAATGTTCTCTTTCATGGAAATATCGATCATGCTTTTACAATCACTAGTTGTGTGTCCATAGTTATGACATTTGTAAAACTGAATGTTATGTGGGGCCACATAGTTATTTCTTTCCTGAACATTTTTATAATCCCTCCAATCTGCAACCTTATGTCCAAAACTAGTACAATAAAAACAATGACCATAAAAGAAATTTTCATACCTAGGAGTGAATTTTCATACCTAGGAATGAATTTTTGCCTTGATTGATCATCATTGAAGCTTATTTGTGGCTTGAAAATGGATGTTCTTCTTGAAGATGTATCTTTAATAGTTTTATTTGATTTCGGTTGACTATGATTCCTTCCTTTGAGTACTTTTTCATAACTCTTTCTATTTTTTTCATTCTTCTTTTTAAGAAACCTAGAGTGCTTCTCTTCATTCTCTATAACTGATGTGTATGTTTATGTCTCTTCAACATTCTTATTGAGATTGATGATTTTAATTCTCAATGTGACAAACTCTTCTTTAAGCTTTTCAACCTCTTTATCTTTCTTCATTATTTGAGACTTCATGACTTCTTCTATTCTTTTTTCTTCTTTGTTACAAGGGAAAAAATATCCATGGTCAGGGTAAACCACAACAGACATGTATGAATGCAGAAATCTACTCAATTCCAACATATGCTATATAAACCAATGTGCAAGTGAGATAAGAAAGAAGCCTACCTCATTCCAACGTTTGGTGATGTTCCACTGTTGAGTACTTTGACCTAAAGCTTTGTACCTGCAACAAGTTCTCAACAAACAAGCAGAGCAAGTATATAGTGATAATATAAAGGGGTTATCACATTAGATAGCATAATCTATTAATAAAAATTACAAATATTCCCATGGATAATAATCATATACTTGCATGATACCAATTGGACAAGAAAGGAATATTTCTATTAATAAACGATCAACAGAAGTGAAAACATTACAGACTTCCATGTCGGCATGGTTCGAAACCAAGAAAACAAGTTCCCTCCAATTGGGTCTCCACCACTTCAATCCCCCACCAAAGGCAAGCTCATAGAAAAGAGACAATGAGGTTCTCTCAACAAAAGGGAAATATCTTGGGGTCTAAATATTATGTTCAGACTTGAGGGACAAAGGGATGCAGACTCAATATGAAGTAATTTCTGCATAGTAACTTTTCTCTCAAAGTTGAATGATTTCTCTCTCCCTTTCCATAGCTTGGAATTGTGTTCTTATAGCCTTCAAAATTCAACCAAAGGGTTGAGTCAGAATCTTTCCAGTATATGGAAGATCAAGGATCATAGATCTCCTGTCGTGGCATGGAAACCCGACTTCATTTTTTTATTTTCTGGCACAAATCTTGATGTACACGGTCTGTAGTGGAGAAGATTGCGTATACGCATGTTGTATAGTAGATAGGGCACATATATGTGGAAAAATATGTATTTTAGCTCTGGATTCATCAAAAAAAGATGACAAGTCTGCATAGGGAAATGGAAAAATGCCCTCTATGCAAGATAACAATGTTGAAGCAAATCTTGGTATAACAGATGCCCCTAATGTGTGATATCAGAGGAGTATCTACGATGGTTGAAATAAATTATAAATAACCAATAAGTGAAGTGGTGTAAACCCAACTGGAATCACTAGTTTCTCATTACATTCTATTTTGACTTTACATGCATGGAATCCAGTAGAATACAATGCAGATCCATGTAGAAAAATATACCAAATAAGTATCTGTGGCCATGAATAGGAAAATACAAATGCGGTTATATGCCAAAAGTTTCCATAATCACAAACAAGGCCCAGTAGAACCATTCTCAAAACCAATCTAAAGATATCTGTATACGATGGAGTATAATCTGATGTCTCATGATTACTGTTTTAAAATAGGTTTGGTCCAATGAAAATGAAGCAACAAATCAGGAAAGTTACGACCACATAGTGATATCTTCAAGTCTTCTAGAAATCTACCAAATGTGCAAGTCTACTTCATGTGAATAAAGGAGTTTAGGTCGAACACAATGAGACATCGTTTGATTACCAATAATTGAGGTATATCATTAACAAACGCGAGACAACCTACCAATAATGAAAGTAGGTATCAAGGCACCGAGGACATTCCTACAAGTGTGAATAAAGGATTCGATGTTGAACAATTGAAGAATCCATTGATCAGGAAACATTGATGTATTCCCATCTACCAATGGAGAGAGAGATTGCCACTAATGACTGCAAGTCTCAAGGTACTCATAAAACTCTAGGTCTCATATCTAGAATAAATGAACTAAAGTCGATGGAAAGAGACCCACTGAAAGGATATCATTAAGGAATCTCGCATCAGTCATCATGAGGAACAAAGCAGTAGCTTCATAATTTGGTGGATATTATATGAAGAATATGTTCACGAAACAACGACCTTATGCGTCTTTCATGTGTGCCAAATATAAGAGGTACACAAAAAATACCCTCGCAATATCAGCCAATGAAGAAAACTATTGAAAAATGAGAGGAAACAACCAATAAGGCTAATGGCATCCAATACACTGCATGAATCCCAAAGTGTGAATAGATTTCTTGCCATTGAACACATGGGAAACAACCTAATCGACGACCAATGATGAAATTTCGACTATTAGGTTCAAGGTGACCTACCAATAATGAAAGTAGGTCCAAGGTGCATGATAAGACCATAGTATCATGTGATTCTGAGACAAAGTGAGGGTATGGATGACATGAAAAGTCAAGAGTTCTGAGGAATAGCCTACATAGGTTGATAGACTTCCTTTGAACAAGAGCATGAGACATGTGGTAGACTCCGACATCATAGACTCAATGATGTAACTATTTGATATAGGAGGCATCAATAATTTTCTCTATAGAGACTGGAAGAGTAACGAGTCGGTGGAGAAAAACTTTGTAACGAGATCAACTTCCTAAGGCCATGCTAAACCCAAAATTATGATGACATAAGGAATCAATAGTTTTTTTCTTTGTTCAAGGTGACACAACTGCTACCAATTATAATATAGTACTCCCTTCCCACCTAACATTTTTTGTTTTTTCATAAAAAGTGAATGCTATGATATAAAGGAGGGAACGAGTGTCGCAAGTAAGCAAAACTAGTTCCATTAGTGGAATGTACCTATGCTCAATGAAATGAAATGCATGCAGGAGATGGACACTTGGGGTGATGTTGCCTCCAATGTATAGGGTGTCAAATTGTGAAGGATATAAACAAGGCTCTGCTTGGTTGAGGATGCAAAAACTTCTTAGGCAATGATTTATAACACAAAGAGAGAACCAGCTAAAGGCTCAATACTAGAAGAGAGGGAATGAGATCCAATCACAACTTAACACCAAAAAATGTCATTTTTATGTATTTTAGTCTACTTGGTGTGAAAAAGGAATAAACTTGTGCCAAACAGACGTCTTTTCAAATCCAATTTATGAGTGTGAAAAATACAAGTTCACTCGGTGATTCTATTTTTGGTAATGAGTCGGAAAAGATATTAACTAAGACTCATGACCTTTCAAATCCAATTTAACGAGTGTGAAAGTGACAAATCACTCTACAATATTTTATTTTTTAGACGATTTGGAAAATATATTAACTAAGACTTGTTTTTTTGTTCTAATCAACATGTAAAGGGGAGGGCGAAATCTCTCGTATCAGTCTTCCGCAGAAGGTAAGTTTCTTACGGATAACTGAAAAAAGCTTGGGAAAACCCAAAGATCTCCATGTTGAGGAAGATAAAGTGATAACGAAGTATATAATATCTGTGATGGTTTGAATAAGGTCTCTTAATGGAAAAGACATAAGTGGGGGTATGGGATTCCCCATCAGGTCGTCTAAATCAAAGGGAACCTCGTCGGGACTTGGAGGGAGAGCACTCCGGGGAAGAGTAAATATCTCTCGTTCATAAGGAGTAGGATTAGGAATGTTGATGACATGAATGAAGGTTGCATTCCCCTTTACAAAAAGAGTGGGATTGACCAAATATTGCAATGGTATGAACCCCTCTTCAATTCTAGTTTGAAGAGCATGCATGAAAATAGGGATAGGGGACACATCACCCTCGATAATGGGGGTGAGGTTGGGAGAATAAAGAACTATGTCGATCAAAGGAGGGACATGGTGTAGGGAAACCATATATGTCTTATAATATGATGGGCCCTTGGGAGACCTCCATACTTCTGGTATCTCAGCAGTAGCCAGACACAAATGCGTAAGATGAATTCTTTCACAAGTTATGCAAAGGAATTTAGGCTTACATTTGAAACATCTAGGCCTCTCGATGCCCCCTATCTTGTTTACAATGGCTAGTGACACGCTTTCTTCATGACTGACATAGGTAAGAGACTCTTCTCCTATATGATGAATAGAGGTGAGAGATGTGACACGGTTGTGACTCGGGTTGAAAAGGGTTTTGCCCCCAACATAATTGGTAGAGGTTGGGTGCGAGCTATTGACATAATTTGTAGAAAATGTTGATCCATATCCAATGTGACTGGAAGAGGTCGGTGATGGAGCACGAGTATGACTGACAGTGACTGGGATAGTGGTAGATTGTGGAATTTGATGCCAAGCTATGGTGAAAGATTGGTTTTGAAACATTGTAGGCCGGGAAGGATCATGGTGTATCCCATGTT
>JZKD02S0588707.1:172086-190206 GCA_000966675.3 Picea glauca | reverse complement strand
ACTTGTAGAAGCCATATTAAATATGTAGATATTGTATATTTAAAAACTGAAACTAATGATCTGGATGGAAAGATCTCAAAAAATTGTGCGGTTTTAAAAAAAACGACACTAAAAACGGACTTTTGATGTGAGATTTATGCCCCTTTTAAAAACGGCATAAACGGTAACCAAATAACCATGTGATAGTGTAAGCTACTTTATGAAGGGACCTACTTTTATAAAGAGAAGTGGGGATCACTTTTACAATGAGGTTACCTTATAACGAAAAAGTTGCATGAAAAATAACTCTAAAATAAAATATAAAGCTACTTATAGTGATTCACTTTTATACTTGAAGTGAAATGCACTTTACAATTTATAGCTTGAACTTTTTCAAAAAAGGTAACAGAAGAGAGACTTGAACTCAAGACCTCTTACTTAATAAGGCATGTTTTAACCAAATGGTCTAGAAAAACATATTGTAATGTTTAGAAGGAGGATTGGGGGTGTTGTTGTTGTTGTTGTTGTGGAAGATGGCCTTGGAGAGCGTGCTAAAAAAAAAACTCTTTTCACACAAGAACAAAACTTTCGCTTCTCGGTGACAACAAGGGTTAGATCTCGGTTAGCTTACCCGGAAGATGCACCTTTTCCTATTTGTTTCTGATTTTTCCAGATCGAACAAGGCACAGGGCAAAGAGAATATGCATATATAAAAGAGTAGCACCCCAGAAATAAAAAATACAAACTGAAATAAAATCAAAACTTTGCAAAAATTAAAAAAAAAAAATGTGTGTTCAGACTTTATACCTCTGGATCTGACTGTAATGGTCGTATATTGGGAAAACGAAAACCTTTTTGAGTGAAACAAAAAGTGTTACTGAATGAAACGAGTTCTTTGGACGCAATGGAATAGTCCTCTCAGCCCATAAATGTATGGAAATGATAGAAAATGGAGATGAGGCAACTCGGATTCATGATCTCGATCTACAACAGGAGCGGGTCTTCAAATAGGCTCTGATACCATGTTCGGCAACACAGGTATTCCAAAAGAGGATGAACACCTTCAGTAACCACTCACGTAACCAGATCAAATATCAACACACCGATGTTTTCACGTGGTAAAACCCCTACATGGAAACATCCACGGCCCCAGGCAACGTGGCCACCTGGAGCAGTTTATGAATGCAAAGAAAAAGATTACAGAGAAATTTTAAAAGAGATTTTATCACAATCGATCATCGACAAATGACCCTCCATGCTCTTTAAATAGAGATCATGGACCAATCGGGTGTTAAGCCACAAATCAATGGTCATTAAGATCGAGGAGAGTATGAACCGTTGGATCACTCTATGTCGGGAACATATCATGACCATCGGATTTCCTAACTACAAATGCATACTAATGCATACTAAAGAAAAACACTTTTACCTAATGACATATTAGACCAAGTAGATCTTAACTAACTCCTAAGTGTCTAAATATCCTAACAATTATTACTTGGAAAACATTTTCTGGATTGTCGTTTTTCAACCATGGACTTACCTGCGTAATCCCCTATTGGTTGTGCATCTATCTTTTTTCCACATTTTCCAGTCAGCTCCTTGGTGACCTGCGTTTCCTTAAACTTTTATGACAACAAACTATTTTATCTTAGTCAGTGTTTTATCGCGAGTTATGCATGACAGCTAGGGTGTTTATTTTTTTTATTACAGCCACGGCTTTTAAACTGACCAATGGTCTACCATGATTTGTAGACAACGTCTTATTAATTTGTTTTTAGAAAATGTCCTCGACTGTAAATAATTCCCTCCTAGCTACGTTAACCGCATCTTTCAACAATATCCTCCTAGCCTTTCGGACCGAGCACCAAGGCCCCAAAGGATCCTTCCTTATTCGGGCACTGGTGTTGAACCTTGGTGCAAGGAATGACTCGACTTGCATTGACTCTACTTATCCCCTTAGCTATGACAACGTTCCCTTAAAATGTTAATTTTTCATTGCTGTGAATGGTTAATTGGATAGCAATTCACCTGTGTTTCCCTTCTTTATTATTTACAGTTTCCTTGTAATACCTGTAGTTTGACAGCCGGTTTGGCGGTGTTACTAGCAAATGTCTTGGCATCTTCCTGGTGATGTAAATACCTTGGTCACCTGGGTTTAGCTATTGAACAGATTTTCCTGGGCAACATTTTTAAAACCAGGGATTCCCGTGTCCCTCTTACCTCTGCACCCTCCTTTTTTTTGCTCAACAAATATTACTCTGCAGATTCCTTATTTTAGACAGTGAATGTTGGCTTAGACAGATACCTTTCGATAGCATTGATAGTAGTTCTTACTGACAATGTATCCTGGAGTTATTACCACAAGCCTTCCAATCTTAGCTCTGCCTTCCACCATTTTTACCTGCCTACCTCACCCTTGTTTTATTCCTTGTACACTTTTTCCTTGGCTGAGTCATTGCACTAACAACATTTGACTGTTGTATTTAGTTAATTGAGATTTGATTCCTATTTAATTCCTTTCATGAAAATTGTAGGTTTCCTTATTTTATTGTATGTGTACCTCTTAAATCTTTAATTAGAGTTAAGTCAAACACCGAGTTCTTAATTTGCATTATCTAATAAGATTCAAACTTCCTTGAAATCGCTATGGCTGTGTAAGTTATCACGTAAATCGTAATAATTAATTCCAATTTTGAATTGATATACTTATAGTTCCTTTAAGGGATAATAAGGTAGCATTTGCTAGTTTTTATAGCCTTTCCCCAATACCTTATCTCTTTCTTGTAAATTATTTTCTTATTTTATACTTCATGGTAATGCCAGGTTAATGACATTAAAAGCCGCAATATTAAGGCCTTGATATTGTCTCTACCTTAAAGGTTTTATTATTTCTATATTGGTTATTTAATGTTAGCTTTTTGCTTTAATATTTTTACTAGATTATTGGTGAGTTTTAAATTTATGATTTATCCTTTGAATAGATGAGAACTAATTGAATAGCGTAGATCAGCCAATAGGTCTCAGGTTCAATAACTCACCATATAGATTCTCTGCATTTCGTTAATGAAATAAAATATATATTTTTGTTATTCTTCATAATGAATGTCGTATTATGTTGATGCTCACTTATACTCGAGGGTTGGTAATTGATTGTTAGTTATAGTATAGTATTATGTGCCTCAAAAGTTTTTAAAATTTTATTCTCTTGCTAAATTGTATTTAAATAATGGTTAACGGATGGATGATTCATAAGACATTATTTTATTTGAATCATGACAGTATGGACGGTCTTAGGGTAGTGACTTCATACGCCACTAAAAGGGTTATTTGTTGAACTTACGTGTGGCTTAGTAAATGAGTTCTCTTGTACCCTAGGATTTCTGTGATGTACGGCTGATTAAAGGAACACTATTGCGCACTGATCATCGTTGATGTTATTTTCTTAGCATATTTAGTTGGTCTAGATTTTGTGGGGAGGGATGTAGACACCTCATTGTTCCTCGGAATAGTTGCCAGCCCTGAGACCTTGAATGGTTAAAATTGATGGGAACCTAGGATTGAGCATTTATTATGTGTCTTGGAGGTTTGATGCAAGAGCATCTACGACTCAACCAAGCGAGCCAGCGTGGAGGAAAGAGGAGAACAGTTGGACAGCACCAGCGCATACATTTTTGAATTACTTTGAAAAGATCGTTGCGCTGTCGTTTGAAGGAAGGCATTCAAAGCCGGGTGCATTTCTATTGTAATATAGATAAGAAGGCATTTAATAGTTTTAATGCTGGTAGATAGGAGTTAACTGTAGATTAGACAGGTTTTACTTTCGAGAGGGAAAATGGAGTATAGACACCCTCCCTTGTATCATTATATCAGGAGAATTAGATCATTCAGCATTAGCATTCTGAGAAGAAGAGGAGCAGACCAGAGAATTTGTGAAGAACTTCCATGTACAGACATTGAATTAATAGGAAAGACTTTGATTCAATTCCATGGATGTGTTTGATCTCTGTGTGTTGTTGATATTATGCTTGTGCATGTTTGCTTATTTTTATGCTTACCTTCTATATGCTGCATATGTGATTGCATATCAGGTTCGAAACCTGAGGGAATGAAATGAATGAGTTTCAATTGTTTCTCTGCTTGAGCCAGGAGATTCTTGCATAGAGTGCAGTTGAATTCCTCTGCATAGAGTGCGTTGAGGAGGCTAAGCAGTTAAACTCTTGTTCTCACTTTCTCAGAGTGAATTTGGTTGTTCGATTCGTGCAGGTGAGTGCAAGTCGAACGTGAAGTCTCAGTAGCAATTCTGAGAAAGGAAAGGTCAGGTTTGTTGTAGCTACGAGGGCACAGAACCTGGAAGACTTTAGCACTGAGGAAAGTGGCTGAAGGTCGAGCACAGGGAGAGTGTTCGAGAGACCTCTGAAGGGGTCAGAGAGAGAAAGAAAGCTCAGGAGGGATAATTCCTTATAGGTGTTGTGAGAACAGACCCCGGAGGAGCGTGAACAGAATCGAGCCTTGGGAGCAGGAAGAATTCTCCAAGAGGAAGAGAATCGATGACTTGAACTGCTGGAAGAAAGAAATTTCCAGGCGCAAGTATAATCCATCTGCCATCATGCATCAGCATAGCGGGGTTGGCTAGTGCAAGAGTTGCATGCACGTCGAAAATCATGAGTCGCGATCCCTCGATTTAATCGGAGTCATCAAATCGTTGGAGAGACAGGTGGCACGAGATCCCTAGAATTCGGGGCTTGGCATTTCGGTGGTTGTAAAGTCGAAAGGAGCATGGAGAAATCATGAGAGCACAAGTTGTGACGGGTCCCACGGATATTGTGTGGAGTATAACACGTGGCATCGACACCTCAATACTTGGGGTTCCAAAATACAAAGGCTCGACATCGCAAGTGGCGATATCCTGAGGTATAGACCATTGACCATCGGGGATTGGGATATCAGTGTTTGATTGCACAAGGACAGTGTTGCAAGCCTCACAATATCGTGAGACCCGATATCCTGATACGCGAAGAGGAGATCGCCGAGAAGACTGTGGGTAAAAAATTCCTGAGGGAGTTGGAAGAGCCGTCGACTCTTCGGGCCGAGATATTGAAGGTCCTGGTGGGGCGACCGGACCAACGAGGGCAGGTTGGCGTCAGGTGGTATCAGATCCGCTTTTGGAGCTCTCTTTGTTCTGGTAGCAGAGAGAAGTAGAAGACATAATGCCACCGCGAAGGGAGAGGTAGTCACCTGATCGTGAAGACAGGGACGCCCGAAGAAGGGGTAGGCCAGCAGGAAACTCAGAGATGGAATGTCAGATACGAGATCTCAGGGAGAGACTCGAAGAGATGGAGACCACCCAGAGGCATGGAGTTGGTATGGAAGAGTTCAGTGATTCTGAGGTTGAAGAGGAAGCTGGACACGACCAAGAAGAGGTCGCCACAGAAGATGCCTCGACAGAGAGATTGATAAGGGCCATTTCGAGGATGAGCTCGAATTCTAAGATGGACATTCCCATCTATGAGGGAACTCTGAACGCAGAGGAATTGCTGGATTGGATACAAGCACTCGACACCTACTTCAATTATGAAGACATCGAAGAGGACAAGAAGATAAGGCATGCCGTCACGAAGCTGAAGGGTCATGCAGCCTTATGGTGGGACGAACTGCAGGCAGACAGACGTTCCAAGGGAAAACAGAAGATCAAAAGCTGGGATCGGATGATCACCAAGATGAAGGAGAAGTTCATTTCGAGGGATTACCAGATCACTCTGTTCAGGTGCATGCAGAACCTGAGACAGAAACTGATGATGGTGAAGGAGTACACCGAAGAATTATATAGGCTCAACATTCGAGTTGGTCATCGGAAGAGTGATGACGAAAAGGTGGCGAGATACCTGAATGGTCTCGGGTATGATATTCAGGACGAGATGAGCATGGTTACCATCTGCACTATTGAGGATGCATACCAGATGGCTTTGAAAGCCGAAGAAAAGCTGAGCCGCAGACAAGGTCAGCGAGGGCGAGGCAGAAGTCAGCCCAGAGGAAAAGTTGTTGTTCAAGAGAGAACACAGAAGCCCAAGGAGGATTGGAAGAAGCCTCGGGGGAAAGCTGAAAGAGGTGGAACCTCACAGCAGAGGCAGCAAAATTTTGAGCCAAGGAGGCCACAAGATGATCAGCAAGGAGGATATGCTAACATGAACACATTTCCTCGTACCCGAGGTCGAGGCTGAGGTTGAGGAGGAGTTATCACATGTTTCACATGTGGTAAAGATGGACACAAAGCCGTTGACTGTCCAGATAGGAAAGTGGACGGAGGAAAAGCTCACGTCGCAGAGGCGCAGAGGCGTGATGTTGAGGATGAAGACACTGGAAGTGGAGAGTCACTGACAGTGCACAAGGTTCTCATGACACCTGAGAAAGAGGTGGACAACTCAATGCAAAGATGCAGACTGTTCCGGACGACTTGTAAGACCAAGGGCTGGAAATGCAAGGTCATAGTGGACAGCGGAAGCACCGATAATCTCGTTTCAACCGAGATGGTGGAGAAACTGGAGCTAAAAATGCACAAGCACCCGAGTCCATACAAGGTGACATGGTTACAGAAAGGACACCAGGTATGTGTTACAAAATAATGCTTGGTCCAATTTAAAATGGGTGAATATAAGGATGAGATCCTGTGTGATGTCATTCCCATGGATGTTTGTCATTTTTTATTGGGAAGACCATGGCAGTATGATCGACATGTTGTTCATAATGGGAGAATGAACACATACACCTTGGAGAAGGATGGAAGATCCCATACGTTGCTTCCGATCAAGGATAAGGTGGTCAATCCGGAAGTTAACAATACCATACTTCTCATGAGTGGAAAATAACTTCTCACAGAGATGGAGAAGAATGAAGATCCATAGTTCTTTGTTGTCAGGAAGCCGAGAATTGTACTGACAAGCACAAGAGTGGATGACTTGCCAGAGGATATTCAACAACTATTGGGAGAGTTTGTTGATATCATCGTGGATGAACTAGCGCGTTCATTGCCACCGATGAGGAGTGTGAGTCACCACATTGACCTCATACCCGGAGCAAGTTTGCCAAACAAGGTAGCATACAGGTTGATGCCTCAGGAGAATGAGGAAGTCAAAAGGAAGGTACAAGATCTGCAGGACAAAGGACTGGTCAGAGAGAGTCTGAGTCCATGTGTCGTTCCAACGGTACTGAGTCCGAAGAAGGATGGAGGTTGGAGGATGTGTACAGACTCCAGGGCGATAAATAAGATCACCATCAGGTATAGATTTCCACTGCCGAGAATGGATGACTTGATGGATTGCCTGAGTGGGGCAAATTATTTTTCAAAAATAGATCTCAAGAGTGGATATCATCAGATCCGGATGAGAGAGGGAGATGAATGGAAGACAACATTCAAAACAAACGAGGGTTTGTACGAATGGTTGGTCATGTCGTTTGGGTTAACAAACGCGCAAAGCACATTCATGAGGCTGATGAATGAAGTCCTGCGGGAATTCATTGGCAAATTTGTGGTCGTATACCTGGATGACATATTGATTTTCAGCAAGACCAAGGATGAAAACTTAAGGCACTTAGCCACTGTGATGAGAAGGCTACAGCAGGAGAAGTTGCTGATAAATTTGATGAAGTGTTCCTTCATGCAGACATAACTCATTTATTTGGGTTTTGTAATTTCGACAAATGAATTGAAGATGGATCCTGAGAACGTTGAAGTGATCAGGAATTGGCCATCGCCGAGAAATGTTTTTGAGGTAAGAAGCTTCCATGGACTTGCTAGTTTCTACCGAAATTTCATTCGTAACTTCAGTGGAACTAGCGCCGCAATGATGGACACTGTGAAAAAGTGGCATAAGGTTTTCCATTGGACAGCTAAGGTCGAGAGGAGCTTCAATTTGTTGAAGCGAAAGATAACAGAGCAGCCAGTGTTGGTGTTGCCAGACTTTCAGAAAACCTTCCAAGTGAAGTGTGACGCTAGTGGATATGTTGTCGGAGGGGTCTTGAGTCAGGATGATAGACCTGTTGCATATTATAGCGAGAAGCTGGATGATGCAAATTTGAAGTACTCCACGTATGACAAATAATTGTATGCCATTGTCCAGGCATTAAAGAAGTGGAGGCATTATTTGATACCCAAGGAGTTCATATTATATAGCGAAAACCATGCATTACAATTTGTAAGTTGGCAGGAGAAGCTGAATCAAAAGCATGCGAAGTGGGTAGAGTATATGCAAAATTTCACATTCGTGATTAAGCACATTTCGGGGACTGCTAACAAGGTGGCAGATGCCTTGAGCTGAAAATGTTTAATGCTATAGGAGTTCAGGATCAAAACGCTGGGTTTTGAGAACCTGAAAGACATGTATGCGGGTGATGTTGATTTTGCAAAGGCATACGAGGCAGCCGAGAACCCAGTTCTCAGGGATCGGAGCCCTTGGATTGATTTCATGATCCAGGATGGATTGTTGTTTCGGGGCAATCAACTGTGCATTCCAGATTTCTCTATGAGAGAGAATTTGGTGAAGGAAAAGCATAGCGGTGGACTAGCAGGTCATTTTGGGCATGACAAAACGTTCGCCAAACTGAGTGAATCATATTTCTGGCCAGGCATGCATGCAGATGTTAGACGGTTCATTGACAGATGCAGGATTTGTCAACACACAAAGGGCTGGAAGCAGAACATAGGGTTATATCAGCCATTGCCCATACCCGAGAGGCCATGGGAGGCCATCAGTATGAATTTTGTTTTGGGATTACCGAGCACGCAACGAGGGGTTGATTCCATATTTGTGGTGGTGGATAGGTTCTTGAAGATGGAACATTTTATTCCGTGTCATAAGACCAGTGATGCAACGCACATAGAAAATTTATTTTTCAAAGAGATCGTGTGATTTCATGGATTGCCGAGGAGCATAGTCTCAGATCAGGACACGAAGTTCATAGGTCATTTTTGGAGGACACTATGGAAGAAATTGGGGACTAATTTAGCATTCAGTTCTGCTTACCATCTGCAGACAGATGGGCAGACAGAAGTGTTCAATAGGAGCTTAGGAGATCTGTTGAGGAGCCTAGTGGTGGAGTATCACACCAGTTGGGATCAGATCTTACCACAGGTAGAGTTTGCGTACAACGATTCGGTGAATCGGAGTACAGGTAAGAGCCCATTTCAGATTTTGTATGGGACACAGCCAAGAGGAGTGTCTGAGCTCAGGGAGTCAGAACAGGCTGAGACTAGCAGCGCAAGTGCGGAAAGATTCGTCGAGGCGATGAAATAACTTCACATGCAGGTGAAGCAGCGATTGCAGAAGACGAACCAGAAATACAAGCGTAGAGCCGATCAGAGGAGAAAACAACTTCAGTTTGAAGTTGGAGACATGGTTCTGGTGCACCTGAGGAAGGAAAGGTTCCCAAGGGGAACATACAACAAGCTCAAGATAAAGAAAATTGGGTCGTGCCAAATCCTGAGGAAATTTGGCGAAAATGCATATGAGCTTGAGTTTCCAGAGGGCATCGGGATATCTCTGATTTTCAAGAAGCAGGAACTGGAACTGAGGAACTAGTGATTCAGTGGTAGAAACAATTACTAGTTGCACAGAAACCGCAGATGGAGTGCATACTGGAGAAACGAACAGGCAAGAAGACCAGGAGGAAGCAATATTTTGAGTACCTGGTGAAATGGAAGAATCACCCAGTGGAGGATGCCAGCTGGGAAATAGAAGCAGTTATACAAAAGCATGGGCACACCGTGAAACAACTCATGGACAGGAGCCCATGAAATCTCTTGAGCTGAGGAGTATGATGCAGGAGCATCTACGACTCAACCAAGCGAGCCAGCATGGAGGAAAGAGGAGAACAGCTGGACAACACCAACGCATACATTTTTGAATTACTTTGAAAAGATCGTTGCACCGTCGTTTGAAGGAAGGCATTCAAAGCCAGGCGCATTTGTATTGTAATATAGATAAGAAGGCATTTAATAGTTTTAATGCTGGTAGATAAGAGTTAACTGTAGATTAGACAGGTTTTACTTTCGAGAGGGAAAACGAAGTATAGACACCCTCCCTTGTATCATTGTATCAGGAGCATTAGATCATTCAGCATTAGCATTCTGAGAAGAAGAGGAGTAGACCAGATAATTTGTCAAGAACTTCCATGTACAGACATTGAATTAATAGGAAAGACTTTGATTCAATTCCATGGATGTGTTTGATCTCTGTGTGTTGTTGATATTATGCTTGTGCATGTTTGCTTCTTTTTAAGCTTACCTTCTATATGCTGCATATGTGATTTCATATCAGGTTCGAAACCTAAGGGAATGAAGTGAATGAGTTTCAATTGTTTCTCTGCTTGAGCCAGGAGATTCCTGCATAGAGTGCAGTTGAATTCCTCCGCATAGAGTGCGTTGAGGAGCCTAAGCAGTTAAACTCTTGTTCTCACTTTCTCAGAGTGAATTTGGTTGTTCGAGTCGTGCAGGTGAGTGCAGGTCGAACGTGAAGTCTTAGTAGCAAGTCTAAGAAAGGAAAGGTGAGGTTGGTTGTAGCTGCGAGGGCACAGAACCTGGAAGACTTCAACACTGAGGAAAATGGTTGAAGGTCGAGCACAGGGAGAGTGTTCGAGAGACCTCTGAAGGGGTCAGAGAGAGAAAGAAAGATCAGGAGGGATAGTTCCTTACAGGTGTTGTGAGAACAGACCCCGGAGGAGTGTGAATAGAATCGAACCTTGGGAGCAGAAAGAAATCTCCAAGAGGAAGAGAATCGACGACTTGAAGTGCTGGAAGAAAGAAATTTCCAGGTGCAAGTATAATCCATCTACCATCGCACATCGGCATAGCGGGGTTGGCGAGTGCAAGAGATGAATGCACATTGAAAATCGTGAGTCACGATCCCCTGATTTAATCAGAGCCATCAAATTGTTGGAGAGACAGGTGGCATGAGATCCCCAGAATTCAGGGCTCGACATTTCGGCGGTTGCAAATTCGAAAGGAGCACGGAGAAATCACGAGAGCATGAGTTGCGACGGGTCCCACGGAGATTGTGTGGAGTATAACACGTGGCATCGACACCTCGGTACTTGGGGTTCCGAAATACAAAGGCTCGGCATCGCGAGTGGCAATATCTTGAGGTATAGACCGTTGACCATCGGGGATCGGAATTTCGGTGTTTGATTGCACAAGGACAGTGTTGCAAGCCTCATGATATCGCGAGACCCAATCTCCCGATATGCGAAGAGGAGATCGCCGAGAAGAATGTGGGTAAAGAATTCCCGAGGGAGTTGGAAGAGCCATCGACTCTTCGGGCCAAAATATTGAAGGTCCTGGTGGGGCGACCGGACCATCGAGGGAAAGTTGGTGTCAAGGCCCTAACCATTGCAGGGTAGGACAGGTGGGTAGTCAGTCTTATTATTTGGTTGGTTGATTGTTGTTCATTGCTGGAAAATGTTGATGTGCATCTTAGAACTTTATGTTGATATCAGAGTTGCATGCATCATCATTAGTCATCATGTGGCAGTGCAAAGTATAATATCTTGTTACCCTTGTACACATGCACACACACAAAATAAAAATAAAAAATTGCACTTGATATAAGAGGTTTGTCGTCGTAACGAGGAGGACCGTTACATATGGTATCAGAGTGGGTTCAACCCGTAACTTGGGATTGCCACAGATTTCGTTGACATGATTTGATTATACTGTTTCTAATCGAGTTGATATTGTGCATGCAGGTAATCATGGTTAGAGGACGCTGTGGAGGTAGATGACAGGGTGCTAGGGGAGGGCGTGCGATGCCTCCAATAGTATCCATGCCTGAGGGATCTAAACCCAAGGGAGGCAAGCAAGTTCTCGAGCAGGAGAAGATAACAGTTGGTGATGCATTCATGATGATGAGATCCTTCCATTGCATGTCCAAGGCACTGATCAACCATTTGGACAGAGATGAGGCCAGAGCGTCAGCACCTGCCGAGGTTTTTCCGCACGCACTAGTTGTTACTGGTAGCATTCACCGTGAACTCGAGAAGGTCAAATTTCCTAAGTTCTTTGGTGCCCCAGACAGTGCATTCACTGAGGCATGGTTGGAGAACATGGCAATGTGCTTTGAACTTCGTGATTATACCTCCAACATGAAGATTCGCATGGCAGTCTTTCATTTGAAGGGGAGTGCTCTTCTATGGTGGAAGACGCTCCTACCACAACTAAACATGGTTGTCGAAGACATGCTATGGTAACTATTCGAGGAACAGTTCCGAGAGAGGTACCTTTTAGAGGATTTCATTGAGCGTCATCTCAATGAGTTCAATGTCTTACGATAAGGACATCACATGGTTCTCGAGTATGAGGCCTGTTTTATGGAGCTGCTCCAGTATGCTTCGCACCATAACACTAAAAAAATTAAGGTCAACAGGTTCGTGTTCAGCCTTAACGGCAGGCTGCTTGGAAAGCTTAGGATTTTGATGCCTCAAACCTTGCATGATGCCATCTAGAAGGCCCTCATAGCAGAGGAGGAGCTTATCAGTGGGGGTTAGACTAGTACTCTAGAGAGACCAGTCGGGCAGGTTTAATCTGGAACACAACATCACCAGACACCAGTGAGACATACACTGGAATATTGTGGCTTTCAGAGGGGATCCACTTTCACCACACCTCAGTGACCATCGCCTCAGCAACAGACACCTTATCGGGGACCACAACATCAACAACAACATCGCCCACAATAGCAGCAGTTTAGGCCTATTAAGAAGAACAGATCAGGGTTCTAGGTCTGTGGAACGTCATCTTCTACTTTGAGTACTAGGACTACTGATCCAAAGAAGGGGTGTTGGATGTGTGGGGAGCCACACTACAAGCGCGACTATCCTATGGAGAGGACCAGAGCATCTAGATCAGTCGAACCCACTATAGTCGGAGATATGGGCAAGACCCATCGGATTCATGCAGTGGTGAATAACCGCCAAGTAGAGCACCAGTCAACTGTTCTCAAGACGATAGGTATTGGATGAGGAAGCACTCATGGCTAAGTTATTCTTCATCTTAGATCATCATGTTTGATAGTTACGATGTCGAATGGTAGATAAGGTCAAGGTCTAGTGGGACAATTATAGTCCGCACTCGGTGACCTAGGAGTACACATATGATATGTCCCAACAGTTCCCATTTTTGTTTGATAGATAGAGATATGATACTATGATACACTTATTTCGGTATTCATACTGAGAAACTTTGGGATGAAGTTTAGAACAAGAGGGGGTGTATGTAACATCCTGCTCTCGCGCACTGAGAAAACTTATTCTTTGAGGACACTTGCTCGCAAGTGATCCGAACTATTATGATATTAAAACATTTGTCCTTGATTATGATGTGTTATGATAGATGACATGATGTTTTAATGCATTGACATAGACAGGTGCTATTGACTCGGTTTTACTGAGTGTGTAGGGTTTTGGACCTTGAGGATGTAGAGGCATCGACAAAAACCTTGGATTCTGGATCGAGTCAGGGAGTGTGCTATTGGGGTTTGATTGTTTTACTGTGATTTTAGTACATTTGATTAGATGATATGATGTGGACATGTCTGACATGATTGTTGATGATGCGGGCTAATGATATCTTGTTGACCAGAATCACATATGGAGTAAAGGGGCCACACATGACTACCGGAGAGGTTGAGGGAGAGGTGTGGAAAGCAGCCCTACCATAGCCTACTAGAACTCCCATAGTGGCTTGAACTGTAGGTTAACGATTACCTAGTTCGAGAGGACCCATGATGCCATGAGGGCAGACAGCGACAGTCACTCAAAATTATTCTAAGGGCCACCCAATAAGGTGGGGGCCTTATTCATTAGAAGCCCTTATTCTCCCACAAGTTCACCCGGCGGAGTATTGAATCTAGGGGTTATTGATGTCTACTAATCAGTCAAGAGGCGAGTTGCACCCTTGGAGCACGTAGTGCATCCTGAAGGGCACATTACGCAAAAGAAACACAAGAAGCGAGTGGCACCCTTGGAGGACGTAGTGCATCCTGAAGGGAACATTGTGCAAAGGAAAAGATGAGGCGAGTGCCACCCTTGAAGCTCCTAGTCTGTCCTGAAGGGCACGTCGCGTTGATGATGATAGAGGTGGTTACCTAGATGGCCCTAAGATATACAAGACATTAAGAAATTTTAAAACAACTTCCTTAAATAAATGTCGCCCAGTTCAGAATCTAAGTTCAAAGTGTAAAACTTCTCTAGGGGTAAAATTTTTTCCACCCTTAAGAAAAATACCTTATAAAAATAAAATTATAAAATTTAAACTGAAAACCACTTAAGTAATAGTTGTGGACTTCATAAATTTTTGGGAAAAATGAAGAGAGTAAGAACTTAAATAAAATATGTGGACATCAAATTTAAAGAAGAAATTAATTATTTAACTTGTGAAAGTGTAAAATGATATTAAATTAATAATAAAAGGAACAGAGGGTAAATTGCGCAACTGCCATTTTGACTCTAAAAAAAAGGGGAAAGAAGGAAATATAGAATTTAGAAAACTAAGGAAAGGAGGAAACATAATAAGGGAAAGAGGGGAACTTATGGTAAAAAGAAAGGTCAACTTAGTAAAGAATCTGCAATTAAGAACCTTCTAAATTGAACTAAATTAGCAACTTCATTTTAGGGAAAGTATTTAAAACGTGTAAGGGAATCTAGGAACACGTAGGAGTAAATTTAGGAGTAATTCTAGGTGGGTGAGGGAATTGAGACAATTTTAATTTAAAGAAAATATTTATTGGAGTAAAGTGGGGGACGGACGACACTTGTACGAAGGATAATTATTAGAATATTTTTATTAAAACTTAAATTAAATGAGATTTAGGGAAAGTTTGGAAGTTATAAATCTCTATAAAAGAGAGGAAGGAGGAGGAAGAAGGGGATCAAGGGTTAGCATAATGTTACCCTGCCAGATTAGTGACTTGACTAATTTACTTGTGTGGAGTTGGGATTCCCAGCTCGAATAGAGGTGGTAGCTCAGCCTTGCGAGGTGAGCTGGGAGCTAGACATACCATCTGGTTAGTGTGTGGCCCCTTTGCGGTTCGGGGGGCTAAGGGGGAAGCAGATTACCCCTAGCATTGGCTGGGAGGTACCGGTGAGGTCTCGACGGTTGGCAAGTGGGAGAAGCATGGAGCGCGCGGACATCATTCGAGGTGGGCATTAAGGCAATGGTACGCTCATTTATTCTAGAGTAGAATGCATTAGGAACTTATGATTGAATCTGTATGTTGATTTTAAATGGATGAATTCTGTCATGAGTTTGATGTCATTCATTTTTATCTTATTACTTATGTGATGGATTGACAGTTTACTTCTACTATAGCAATGGATGTAGTGATTACAGTAATTAAAATTGGAATTTACTGCATGAATAGGGAGAATAAAACCAATATCTTTATCTCTAGCATTGGAACGGTGTTTTTATGATACCATTGTGGTTTTACCAAGATATCCATATGTAATGCTTTCCACTATGATCCTTACACTTCTTCTTTACTATTTGTTGTTGTATATTTCTGGATAATGTATATTCGCCTCTAAATTTTTCTATGTGTAGTGTTACCATCTTTAGCAATCACTGTTATAGTTTTTATGAAATGTTGTACAAAGAAGGATGCGTTAAAATGATAGTTTCATTCTATAATAGATATATATGTTACCTCTATTATGTCCTTAGATAAAAATGAAATTTTGAATTCATTCTATAATTATGTAATGGCTTTAATGGTATTCCTCTACGAATTATTACTTGATGGCGTTCTACCTTTTACTTGGAAAACATTTTATGGATTGTTGTTTTTCAACCATGGACTTACCCAGCATAATCCCCTGGTGTCTATGTATCTATCCTTTTTCCATGTTTTCCAGTGAGCTCCTTGGTGACCTACGTTTCCTTAAACTTTTATGACAACAAACTATGTTATCTTGGTCAGCATTTTATCGTGAGTTATGCATGACGGCCAGGGCACTTATTTTTTTTATTATAGCCACGACTTTTAATCTGACCGATGGTCTGCCATGATTTGTAGGAAATGTTTTTTTAATTTGTTTTTAGAAAATGGCCTTGACTGTAAATAATTCCCTCCTGGCTGCATTAACCACAACTTTCAACAGTATCCTCCCACCCTTCCAGACCGAGCACCGAAGCCCCATGGGCTCCTTCCTTATTCGGGCACTGGTGCTGAACCTTGACTCAAGGAATGACTTGACTTGCACTGACTCTACTTATCCCCTTGGCTAAGACTACGATCCCTTAAAACATTAAGTCTGCATTGCTGCAAATGGTTTATTGGATAGTGATTCACCTTCATTTCCCTTCTTTATTATTGGCAGTTTCCTTGTAATACCTGTAGTTTGACAGCAGGTTCGACGGTGTTACCAACGACTGTCTTGGCATATTCCTGGAAATGTAAATACCTTGGTTTCCTGGGTTTAGCTGTTGAACATATTTTCTTGGGCAACATTTTTAAAAGCAGGGATTCCTGCATCCCTCTTACCTCTGCACCCTCTTTTTTTTCGCTCAACAAAGATCACTATGCAGATTTCTTATTTTAAATAGTGATTGTTGGCTTAGATAGAGCCCTTTCGATAGTGTTCATGACAGTTCTTACTGATAGCTTATCCTGGAGTTATTACCACCAGCCTTCCAATCTTAGCTCTGCCTTCCACCATTTTTACCTTCCTACCTCACCCTTCTTTTATTCCTCATACACTTGCACCTTGGCTAAGTCATTACAATAACAACATTTGAGTGTTGTATTTAGTTAATTGAGATTTGATTCCTCCTTAATTCCTTTCATGAAAATTGTAGGTTTCCTTATTTTATTGTATGGGTCCCTCTTAAATCTTTAATTAGAGTTAAGTCAAACACCGAGTTCTTAATTTTCATTATTTAATAAGAATCAAAATTCCTTGAAATCCCTATGGTTGTGTAAGTTATCAAGTAAATTTTATTAATTAATTCAAATTTTGAATTGATCTACTTATAGTTCCTTTAAGGGATAATAGGGTAGCATTTCCTAGTTTTTACAGCCTTTCCCCAATACCTTATCTCTGTCTTGTAAATTATTTTCATGTTTTATACTTCATGGTAATGCTAGGTTAACAACATTAAAAGCAACAGTATGAAGGCCTTGATATTGTCTCTACCTTAAAGGTTTTATTATTGCTATATTGGTTATTTAATGTTATCTTTTTGCTTTAAGATTTTTACTATATTATTGGTGAGTTTTAAATTTAGGATTTATCCATTGAATAGTGTAGATCAGCCAACAGGTCTTGGGTTCAATAACTCAACATATAGATTCTCTACATTTCGTTAATTAAATAAAATATATATTCTTGTTATTCTTCATAATGAATGTCGTATTATGTTCATGCTCACTTATACTCGAGGGTTGCTAATTGATTGTTAGTTATAGTATAGTATTAAGTGCCTTGAAAGTTTTTAAATTTTTATTCTCTTGCTAAATTGTATTTAAATAATTCTTAACGGATGGATGATTCATAGGAGATTATTTTATTTACACCATGATAGTATGGACAGTCTTGGGGTAGTGACTTCATCCGCCACTAAAAGGGTTATTTGTTGAACTTACGGGTGGCTTAGTAAACAAATTCTCTTGTACCCTGGGATTTGTGTGATATACGATTGATTCAAGGAATACTATCGCACACTGATCATTATTGATGTTATTTTCTTAGCATATTTAGTTGGTCTAGATTTTTTTGGGTGGGATGTAGACACCTCTATGTTCCCCAGAACAGTCGCCAGCCCTGAGACCTTAAATGGTTAAAATCGATGGGAGCCTGGGCTTGAGCATTGCTTATGTGTCTTGGAGGTCCTAACCATTGCATGGTAGGATGGGTAGTTAGTCTTATTATTTGATCGGTTCATTGTTGTTCATTGCTGGCAGATGTTGATATGCATCTTAGACCTTTATGCTGATATTGCAGTTGCATGCGTCATGATTAGTTGTCATGTGGTGGCGCATAGTATAATATCTTGTTACCCTTGTACACATGAACACACAAAAAAAGTTAAAAAAAACTTCACTTGATATAAGAGGTTTGTCATCGTAATGAGGAGGACCATTACAATGGACCATC
>JZKD02S0588707.1:76145-92982 GCA_000966675.3 Picea glauca | reverse complement strand
ATGTGTATTCTGTAATTTTCTGTAATTGTTCCAAGAGGGGTATATATGGCTAAATGATTATGATATGACGGGGATATAAGGGCCTAAATATACATGTAATGTATAAATACAAATGAAATAGGGTCGGCCTAGTGATAAAGGGGTTTCATGTTCAAGTGTGAATAAAATATATGTAAGAGATCATGTATTCATTATTGGGGTGTGAATTTTAATGTATTAAAGGTATTTGGTTATTTGGAGGGATTTCCCATATTATTTAAGGAGTTATTATGTAACTTATTTATATTGGAGAATGTAACTTTTAGCTGAAGTGGAACAACTACTTTATATCTTCAGGTATGGTTGTGATGTGGTTTGGAAAAGTTTTTTAACTACTATCTCATTCAATAACAAAGAGAACTGAATTAAATTACATTTCTGTCTGAAAGATTGCTTGGAACCCCAACTCAAAAAATGTGGGCTGGGGTAAAAAGTTTGAAGAACTGGCATGAATATTCTAAATGGCAACCGATGAACCTCGCTTCGAAAGTTCCAAATCTATCTCCTAGCGGACTCGATCTTCTCAGTGTACGATCTTCGTTCTCTGTCAAAACATTAAGATTCATCACATTTAAACTCTTATAGCCATTGAACATATTAATACAATAACAAATTTAACCATGTTTAACAACAATAATATCCGCAAAATTTCCCCGACCTGGCCAACAAATATCCACGACCGCGTACATTGACTAAGGAAGATATAAAAGCAGCAGCTAAAGAAGCAGCGACTCTTTCATTAAAGGAAATCCCTGGTGTTCCGATGGAAGTAGGAGTTGCATCGAAATCAGTGAAACATTACAAAGATATAAATACGACAGCTAAAGAAGGCGCGGCGCTTTCACTGGCGGAAATCCGTGGTGTTTCGATGGAAGTAGGAGCTGCATCGAAATCTGCCRTGCAATATTTCCCCARTACRTTGAATAGTGATGATGTACTGGGGAAATTTTGCACGGCAGATTTCGATGCAACTCCTATTTCCATCGAAACACCACGGATTTCCGCCAGTGAAAGCACCGCTCCTTCTTTAGCTGCCGCATTTATATCTTGGTAATGTCCCACAAATTTCGATGCAGCTCCTACTTCCATCGGAACACCAGGGATTTCCGCTAATGAAAGAGTCGCTGCTTCTTTAGCTGCCGCTTTTATATCTTCCTTATTCAATGTACGCGGTCGTGGATATTTGTCGACCAGGTCGGGGAAATTTTGCAGATATTATTATTATTTTGCAGATATTAAGACAATAAGAAATTTAACTTTATCATTCATTTATTCATTTAAGGCCAAGTTCCAAAACCATTTCAAAGTTCCATAGGATTCTTTTTCTAATTAACCATTTGAAAGTTCCATAGTATACTCATCATTATTTCTAACAAAGCCACCTTCTCCTACTTTTCGAAAATTTTAAAGATTTTGATTTTTGATTTTGTAAAGCGGTTAATTTTCTTATATGTCAGTTTTTACTGAAGAGTTATTATTTATTTATTTTTTCAAGGAAAACCTTTCACTTGAATTTCAATCTTACTAGATGTTTCTGGATACTAGGCATTTTCTTCAATCTAAAAATTACACACTTTTAATTAGTTAAAAAAATAGTAGTTTAATCTTTCTAAAAATCACACATTTTTATTCATTTAAAAACGTCTTAGTTTAATATTTTTAAGTTTTAGTTTGTCTTTTTGATATATTATGTAATTTTAATCTAAATTAAAGGATAAATTGTTCCATGTGTATTCTGTAATTTTCTGTAATTGTTCCAAGAGGGGTATATATGGCTAAGTGATTATGATATGACCGGGATATAAGGGCCTAAATATACATGTAATGTGTAAATACATATGTAATAGGGTCCGCCTAGTGATAAAGGGGCCTCATGTTCAAGTGTGAATAAAATATATGTAAGAGATCGTGTATTCATTATTGGGGTGTGAATTTTGATGAATGAAAGGTATTTGGTTATTTGGAGGGATTTCCCATATTATTTAAGGAGTTATTATCTAACTTATCTATATTGGAGTTGTGCTCCAGGTTGACATAACACCCCTCCTGGTTACAACAACAACTCCTAAAATAGGCACAATTTTTTTTTTTTTTTTGTTAAAGTGTGTGCGCGCGTGTAGAAGAAACAAACCCCTCGACCCTACATCACCACTCGAACCAACAAGACGCAAGTAAGACGAACATAATCAAGACAACACGACATATCATAGTGAGAACAAGAAATAAACGCCGCTGGACACAAGGCGTGCAACTAGTAGCAGTAAGCAGAAAAAGACACCAGGGGTTAGGTACAGTACTGTCACAGAGTGAAAGAATCCAACAGTAGAGTCGCAGTAGTGGAACTGTGCCTTTAAACAGCCCGAGAATGTTGATATGGCTCAGAGTGTGTCGCAAGAGTGGAACTACGCCTTTAAACAGCCTGAGACTCTTGATACGGCACTGGATTCCTTTCACCAGATTTACACATAGACATAATACTAAGCTACAAGAGGTGCCTATATCTCGCCCGACGCGAACATACTACGCAATACAATACCACCAAGTACTACAAAATCAGGAACAATCATGACCTCTACGGGAGACGCAAGTGAGGAGGACTCAAATCGACCAACCACTATTGAGACCCGAAGACATCCATCAAGATCAATTGCACCATTAATTATCATTAACTGACGAACACTTCATCGTAAGGTAAAAACCAATAATCTCAACCCCCATTATTTAGTTATAAGGTCATTTTTCACTAGTTTAGGGACAAGCCATAATGACAAGCGTATTGCATTTTCTGTTTATCGCCATAGTTGAGCAGTGAATTCAATATCATAAGGGTAAGCCCTCAAACATTACCTTCTCATGTTATCTTGCCTTCCCTCCCAATTTATTACCATATATTGGAATAACCTAACAAATATTGCATTGCAATTTCGACCTTATCAATAACCTTCAATTTAAACAAATAAAAACCTTGCAATTTAAACACCGTCACGGACATTCTCTTAAACAGTCATTGACATTGCGGTTCGACCATCATCGTTAACATGGCAATTTATAACAAATAATATTAGTGCAATTTTAACAAGTATCACCATTGCTCTTAAGCAATTATTAAGGTTGCAGTTAAGCTTCATCATTAGCGTTCAATCTAAACATTATTAATCCTTGTCATTAACAAGTATAAGTCATTGCGAATTAACAAATATTAATAACTCAAGTCAACAATCATCATAACATTGCAAATTAAAGCAAATATTAGTATTGTAATTTAAACAAGTGTTACCATGGCAAATTAAGCAATTAAATTCACTATTTGATAAACATAGTTTAAATAACCACCTAACTATTATATAAAATTTATATCCTCATTAGGGTTGCAGTTTAAGATTCATCATTAGCTTTTCAATTTAACTATAATTACGTTCCATTGACACGTATCATCATTGCAATTTTAACAAATAGTAATAATTTGATTCGTCTTCTTCATTAACCTCGCAAATTAAAACAAATATTTTTATTGCAATTTACACAAGGATTCCATTGCAAATTAAGCAAATATTCCATTATATAAATAAGCACAATTTAAATATTAACGCAACTAATTGTCTAAATCATATGCCCTACAACAAAAGGTAAAATGTTTAACCAACAATAAATCTACAACCCTAGAAATCACCGTAATTAGGGTTTTGTCGGAATATCAATACAATTTATTCCCAAGAATTAATAAGCAAGTACCATATTCGTTTCAGGCTTATCCTCATGAGTCGGTGTCACGCATTCACAACATGATTATTTTAAGCCTATTATACTTCATAAATCAAATTTGATAAAGATAAGCTCTTACATACAACCAGAATTTGACTAAATAATAAACTGTACATTTCAATAAATAAAATAAAGTTGCCCCTTTATAATTCCGGTTGCAATACACTGTTAAAATGATATAAGTTTTTCAATCAAATTTTGATAAAAATGAGTCTCTTATAATACAACCCAAAATTGGACTAAATAATAACCTATAAACTAATGTTACTCATTAATGCTTTCGGTTGCAATACAGAAATAAATAATATTGTTTTTCTAATCGATTTTGAATGGAAAAGAAGCCCTAACTGGCAGTCGCATAATTCTTTTATGGCAGTCAGGTCTTTTAATTCCACCAGGATTCCAAACATTTACCTACACCTGATCGTTATTTCTGTTTTCCATATTATAAGGTAGTTTGGCACTCTAACTAACAACGACTGTTCAACCCAAATTATTGCCAACTTAAAACAGTAGGTGAGGAACATAAAATTGAAATCGCAGGGAGTCCTGGGGAGGAGAGCCCACGAGGGCCTCTACGTGGTCTGTGCAATAGTCGCACTCTCCCATAACTGATAATAAAAAAAAAATACAACAACGAGCTGGGCAGTAATGAAGGTCGTTGCGAGCATTACAAAACTGTTAAAAGGGTAATTGGAGGTCGTGACATTTAAAATGAGTTGGAAGCGGCAATTAATAACCAGACAGGGCGGCTGTTTGTTTTATCCTGACCAGATCTATTCCTTTAAAAGAACTAGTATTGCAATTAAGTACAGGAAGGAACAGAATAAAAAAATTGGTTAAGTTCTATATCAAAAGATTCAACGCATGGAAAGTATGTAGAGTATGCAAATTTTAATTGCCAAAATATTACGATTTCAGGTATACGGCCTTATGATTTCATAGTTGACATATTGCACCATGAATCCGGACAATGGAGTCCTGCGTTATTTTAATTGAAGGATCGTATTTGCAAAGATATAAACAGCTGCCGGAGGAGAATTACTATGGGAACACATAAACATCGTTATCTATTGCGTTGTTGACCTA
This sequence comes from Picea glauca, assembly GCA_000966675.3. Classification (NCBI taxonomy): domain Eukaryota; kingdom Viridiplantae; phylum Streptophyta; class Pinopsida; order Pinales; family Pinaceae; genus Picea; species Picea glauca. The sequence continues at coordinate 88,092 of JZKD02S0588707.1, read as the reverse complement.
AATCTGTGGGCGATGGGGGCGTACATCAATGCCTACTTAAATACACATTAAATTTTGCTCGAAAAACGATAAAATTTCGGAAACGGAGTGCAGGCTATTGAAAGCAAGTGGAATCGAACGCGAAAGCCAACCTCATCAATATCGTGTCATGCGATAACATGGGTTCACTTTAGATGCAAAAGGAGGATCAATGATCTGTTCAACTCACAGAGCAGAGACCACAAAACATCGAAAAGAAGCCTGAAATATATACCCAAATTTGCAGAGAAGCGAACAACTAAACTTTTGATAAAGGCAGATCCGACAAACTCCTCTGTTTTTCTGTACATCTAGAAACGATTTATCGGTGTTGACACGAGCCTGTAACCCTACAGACTTCAACCTTATGATAGCTAGGCAATGAATTTATGATTTTGGGAAACCCTCTGTAGAATTTGCCCATTGTGTGTACAACGTCCAATACAAAAGAAAAAGAAACCCTCTGAAAATTGCCCACCGTATTCAACCCGGCAAATAAAACGCCCATGGAAACAACCATGAAAATGCCCAAGGTAAGATGAGAAAACCTATAGACCAAGAACACGCCCACTGTGTACATAAAAATCGCCCAAGGCAAATGAAGAGTAACCCATGGTAAAAGATAACGCCCTAAAAAAAAACGCAGGTCACAAGGAAAACGCCCAGCCATAAATTAAACGGATGACAGTAAAAACGAATTAGCAGTGACCTTTGCAATGAAATGCACATACCCTGGAATACCAGAAGCTACAAGTTTACATCAATAACCATTGCAACTACAAATCTTAAACAAGAATCACACTAGAACCATTGAAACTACAATTTTCACATTAGCCATTAAAACTACAGTTCATAAACACACGGAGCAAGATAGAAATGCCCAGAGATTTACATACCTGTGTCCTTAACGCTTGCAGCAAATGATTCTTGTGCTCCTGCTCTGGCTTGCCGACCGCAAAGAACCCACCGGTACCTCCCATCCAAATGCTAGGGGTACTCTTCTTCCACCTCAGCCCCCCAAGCCGCAAAGAGGCCACACACGATGAGAGAGTAACTAGCTTCTCAGCTCGCCTCCAAGGCTGAGCTACCACTCAAGTTTGCTGAGAATCCCCTACTCCTACAAGAAATCAGTCCAGTCTCTAGTCTGGAAGCATAACAATACCAATCTCAACAAAATTCCCCTTCTTTCCCCCTCTCCCTTTCTTTTATCCAGTCTCAAACCCTAATTCTCCCTTTTCTTAGGTTTTCCCCCCTTTTCCCTTTTGATTTTCTTATTTTTCTTCTTAATTTATTTTGTTTATATTATTTCATTTTATTTTTCTTTTCAAAAACTCAAAGAGTATGTGCGCTCAGTATTAATTTCCTTTTATTTTCACATGGTTAACTTTATTTGTTTACCATTTGTTTATAATATAAATATACATATATATATATATATATATATATATATTTTCTTTTTTCTATTTATAAACATGCATTCATCATTGTAGTTTATCATTATCCATTATTTAAATTTACCATTAATATATATATATATATATATATATATATATATATATATATATATATATATAGGATAAAGAGAGATTAGGGTCATGGAAAACATGTATAGGGGAAAAGTAAATGTATTACATAAAACGAATAAAGAGGAAATACGGGGAGGGATGGCGATTTAGTAATGTGAACTAGACAAGTAAAAGGGAGACAGATACTGGAGGATCAAGGCGATGGAGGATAGTTTAATTAAGTAGACAAGGATCATGGGAGGATACTGGTGTGAGTTTTTTTTTTCCTTTTTTTTTTTTTTGAATTTTCATTTGTTAAGGCCACACTAAATTCCCCCCTCCTTTTCTAGAAAAGTCTTAGGCTTAGGGCTTAGATTCTGAGATAGGCGACGATTGGTTAGGGGAATTGCTTAAGGTTTTATTCAGGTGCTGAAGACTTAGGGTTACCTAGGATGACCCTTCCTCCACAATAATGGGACGTGCCCTTCAAGATGCACCACATGCTCCAAGGGTGCTACTCACCTCTGGAATTTCTTTTGGGTGACGTGCCCTTCAGGACGCACCATGTGCTCCAAGGGTGCCACTCGCCAACTGAGTTTCTTCTGTGCGACGTGCCATTCAGGATACACCACGTTCTCTAAGGGTGCCACTCGCCGACTGGACTGATTGGTAGACCTGTATAACCCCTTGAGTCAACACTCCGCCAAGTGAACTTGTAGGAGACTAAGGGTTCTAAGGAATAAGGCCCCTGCCTTATTGCGCGCCCCTTAGAATCATCATGAGAAACTGTCGCAGTCGGCCCTCACAACATCGTGGGTCCTCTCAAACTAGGTAATCGTTAACCTATAGTTCGAGCCATGACGGGAGTGCTAGCAGGCAGTGGTAGGCCTGCTGTCCAACCCTCTCCCTCAACCTCTCTGCAATCGTGTGTGGCCCCTTTACTCCATATGTGAGTCTGTTCGGCAAGCTATCGTGAGCCTACATCACCAATAATCATGTCAGAATGTCAACATCAAATCATCAAATCAAATGAAACATCATAATAAACATATCAACCCAAAAGAACACTCCCTGACACAGTCCGGAGTCCAAGGGGGTTCTACCGATGCCTCAACATCATCAAGGTCAAAAACCCTGCACACTCAATAAAACTGAGTCAATAGCACCCGTCTACATCAAATAATAACACATCATGTCATCTGTCAATCACATCATAATCAAATATGAAAGGTCTAACATCAAAAAGGGTCCAGATCACTTGCGAGCAAGTGTCCTCAAATAATAAGTGTTCTCAGTGCGCCAGAGAGAGATGTTACATACACCCCCTCTTGGTCTAAACTTCGTCCCGAAGTTTCCCAGTATAAATGCAGAAATAAAGTATCACAGTATCATAAGTCTATCTATCAAATAAAAATGGGAACTGTTGACGCATATCATCTGCGTCCTCCCAGGTCGCCGAGTGTGGACTATAACTGTCCCACTGGACCTTGACTTGATCTACTGTTCGACATCGTAACTGTCGAATGCAATGATCTAAGATGTGGACCGGCTCAGCCATGAGTGCTCCCTTGTCCGATACTTGCAAGGAACTCAGGTCAATCACATGTGTAGGATCACTAATATAATGTCTCAAAACAGATACATGAAAAACATCGTGCATATGCCTGAAAGAATCAGGCAAGGCTAGTCAATAGGCCACGGGCCCCTTTCTCTCTACAATCTTGAAAGGTCCCACAAACCTAGGAGAGATTTTAGCTCCCTTTCCAAACTTGATCGAACTCTTATGCGGTTTAACCCGCAAGAAGACTCGATCGCCGACCTTGTAGCTACGGTCGACTGGGTGCGCATTGGCATAACTCTTCTGTCGATCTTGAGCTTCTTTAATCCTTTGTCTTATGGATTGAATCTGCTCTTCCATTTCTTGGAACACTTATGGTCCCACCAGGACCCTATCCTGAAGCTGATCCCAACTCAACGGCGTCCGACACGGTCGCCCATAAAGAAACTCAAAAGGCGCCATCTTTATGGTGCTTTGATAACTGTTGTTGTAAGCGAACTCTACTAGAGGCAAGAATTCCTCCCAACGCTTTTGTTGGTCCATCACGTACATGGGAAACATGTATTCCAAGGTTTGGTTCGTACGTTCTGTCTGTCCGTCCGTCTCTGGGTGATATGCAGTACTAAAGTTAAGCTGGGTTCCCAAGGCCTCTTGGAAACTCGTCCGAAATCGTCCAGTAAACACCGATCCTCGATCGGATATAATCTTTTTAGGCATGCCATGCAACCTCACAATCTCTATGATGAAAAATCTCGCTATGTCAAGTGCCTGATACGTTGTACGCATAGGAATGAAGTGAGCACTCTTCGTCAGAGTGTCTACTACTACAAAAATCGAGTCGTGTCTCCTTCCCGTCAGTGGCAATCCAACAATAAAATCCATCGATATAACTTCCCATTTCGATTCCGGAATGGCATGTGGTTGAAGTAATCATGTCGGGTGTCTATGTTCAGCCTTTATCTGCTGACACTCTAGACATCTAGTCACAAAGTTAACTATGTCGGCCTTCATTCCCTTCCAGAAGAATAATGGTTTGAGGTCTGCCCTCATCTTCGTAACCCCCGAGTGTGCCATGTACACTGCTCTATGAGCCTCGATCAGGATCAACATCCTCAACTCATCATCTAGAGGTATATAAATCTGACCTCTAAACCTCAATAACCCATCGTTATCCAAAGAATATCCCTCATATCATGGTACTATCATCGTGTTTTTTCCGATAAAATCCTCGACTTCTTTGTACCAGTCATCGTCACACTGTAAGGAGAGAATCTTCTCACGTAGATTTGTCTGAAGAGGTAACACCAAAAAAAATGCGTGGCCTCCTACTCAAGGCATCAGCCACTCGGTTCACTGTTCCCTTTATGTTAGTAATTTCGAAATCGTATTCGCTAAGCAATTCCGACCAACGTCGTTGTCGCGCGTTCAGGTCGCTTTGCATAAAAATGTGTTGTAGTCCACAATGATCAGTCTTTAGTTCAAATTTTCATCCAACAAGGTAGTGTCTCCAAACCTTCAAGGCATATACGATGGCTAGTAACTCCAAATCGTGCGTCGCATAGTTCTCCTCATGCCTTCTCAACTTTCTCGAAATGTAATCAATCACTCGTCCGTCCTGCATCAAGACTCCGCCTAAACCTTCCTTGGATGTGTCAATGCATACCAAGAAGTCTGCATCCATGTCAGGGACCTTTAGTATCGACGCGGTTGTCAACAACTCCTTAAGCCTCCGAAATACTTCTGCGCATTTCTCTGTCCAAACAAACTTCTTGTTTTTCTTCTGCAATTCCGTGATCGGATTTGCTATCTTTGAAAAACCCTCGACAAACCGTCGATAGTATCCTGCTAATCCCATAAAACTACGCACTTCCATGACATTCGTTGGCACGGGCCATTCCATAATAGCCTCAACCTTGGCTGGATCTACGACAATACCTTCGTCGAAGATGACATGCCCTATGTAGTGAATCCTCGATTGGTAAAAAGAGAATTTGGACAACTTCCCATACAATTTGTGTTCTCATATACATTGTAGTACCAAGCGCAAGTGCTCGTCATGCTCCTCCGTTGTCCGAGAGTAAATCAAAATATCATCAATGAATACTTGGATGAACTTGTCCAAGTACTCGCGGAACACCCCGTTCATCAAACTCATGAATACCCCTGGGGCGTTTGTTAGTCCAAAAGGCAAAACAGTAAACTCGTAATGTCCAAATCTCATCTTAAAGGCGGTCTTAGGGATTTCATCCTCCTTGATCCGCAACTGGTGATATCCATATCGCAAATCGATCTTGGAGAACACCATCACACCCTTCATTTGATCAAATAGATCATCAATTCTTGGTAAGGGATACTGATTCTTGATCGTAGCCTTGTTCAGTTGATGGTAGTCAATGCAAAGCCTCCACGATCTGTCCTTCTTTCGAATAAAAATAACTGGTGCACCCCATGGTGACACACTAGGACGTATCAGTCCTAGGTCCAACAACTCCTTCAGTTGCATTTTCAACTCTTGCAACTCCGGGGTCGACATCTGATAAGGTGTTCTTGCTATCGGTTCGGTTCCCGGTTTCAGGTCTATGGTAAACTCCAGTTCCCTTTCTGGTGGCATCCCAGGCAACTCCTCTGGAAATACATCCGTAAATTCCTTCACCACCGGAAGGTGTTCTAGACCTTCCGCTACTCCCTTCTCGTTCAGTGCGAGGATCGCATAAAGTTTTCACCCCTTGCACATACTCTTCCGTAACTATAAGGAAGAGACGAACCACAGGGAAACTCCCTGGTTCCATCCTACAATCACACGTCTTTGTCCTTCGTCATCAACCAAGCTCAACCGTTTCATCTTACAGTTGAGTATCGTATCATGCATTTACAACCAATCCATACCAATCATGATGTCATAAGATCCTAAAATCATGATGTACAAGTTGACTTTCATGACGAACTCTCCCAGGTTAAGGGCACAGCCCATAACCTTTCCTCCAACCCTTTGTTTGGCTCCAGAATCCATCTCCATGAAGCTAAACTCATCCTGTTCGACTGCCTTTACCTTAATCCTTTTTAGCGTTGCACCAAAAATGAAACTCTGAGTAGCTCCTGGGTCTGTCAAAACACTAAGGGTCTGGTCAGCGACTGTACCTGTCGTATCGAGCACAGTCGACTGGTGCTCTGCCTGGTGGTTATTCACCACTACATGTATCCGATGGGCCTTGCCCATATCTCCCATGATAGCAGGTCTGGTTGATCCGGACGTCTTGGCCCTCTCCACAGGACAGTCGCGCTGGTAGTGTGGCTCCCCACATGTACAACACCCCTTTTTCGGCCCAGTAGTCCTGGTACCCGAAGTAGAAGAGGACTACCCACCGGCCTGAAACCCTGGTCTGTTCTGCTAAACAGGCCTAAACTGCTGCGGCTGCGGGCCACGCTGTTGCTGGTGTTGTGGTCCTCGATAAGGTGTCCGTTGCTGGGGTGGCGGTCGTCGAGGTGTAGTGAACGTGGATCCCCTCTGGAAGCCATGATATCCTGGTGTATGTCTCATTGGTGCCTGATGTCACGGTGCACTAGATGAACTCTTCCCTGTGGGTCTCGCTGGAGTCCTAGTCTGAACCCCGCTGATAAGATTCTCCTCTGCTATGAGGGCCTTTTGGACAGCGTCGTGCAAGGTTTGAGGCATCAAGATCCTAACCTTTGCACAGAGACTGCCATTAAGGCCAAACACAAACCTGTTGACTTTGAGCTTCTTTGTGCTAAGGTGCAGAGCTTATCGGAGCAGCTCCATGAAACGTGCCTCGTACTCGGGCACCGTACGACCTCCTTGTCGTAACACGTTGAACTCGTTGAGCTGACGCTCAATGAATTCCTCAGAAAGGTACCTCTCTCAGAACTGTTCCTCGATCAGTTCCCATGACACGTCTTCCACGGCCATGTTCAGCTGCGGTAGGAGCGTCTTCCACCATAGAAGAGCGCTCCCCTTCAGTTGAAAGACTGCCATGCAGACCTTCATGTTGGAGGTATAATCGCGAAGTGCGAAGCACATAGACATATTCTCCAATCATGCCTCAGCGGCTGCGCCATCCGGGGCCCCAAAGAACTTGGGAAATTTTACCTTCTCAAGTTCACGGTGAATGCTACCTGTGACGGCCGGTGCGCCGACAAAACCTCAGGGGGTGCCAGTGCCCTGGCCTTGTCTCTGTCCAAACGGTTGATCAGAGCCTCAGACATGCGCTGAAAGGATCTCATCATTCCAATAACATCACCAAACACTATATGTTCCTATCCGAGCACCTTCTCGCCTCCCTGGTGGTTAGACCCCTCAGGCGTGGATGTTGTTGGAGGCGTCTCGCCTCCTCCCCTAGCACCCCGTCGTCTACCTCCGCGGCGTCCTCTAACCATGATTACCTGCATGCACACAGTCAACTCGATCAACAACAGTATAATAAAACCAACTCATGTCAACGAAAGCCATAGCGAACCCCAAGTCACGGGTCGAACCGGCTCTGATACCATATGTAACACCCCTCCTGGTTACGACAACAACTCCGAAAATAAGTGCAATTTTATTTATTTTCGTTTGTTAAAGTGTGTGCGCACGTGTAGAAGAAACAACCCCCTCGACCCTACATCACCACTCGAACTAACAATACGCAAGTAAGACGAACATAATCAAGACGACATGACATATCATAGTGACAACAAGAAATAAACGCCCTTGGACACAAGGCGTGCAACTAGCAGCAGTAAGAAGAAAAAGACACCAGGGGTTAGGTACAGTACTGTCACAGAATGAAAGAATCCAACAGTACAGTCGCAGTAGTGGAACTGTCCCTTTAAACAGCCTGAGACATATCATAGTGACAATAAGAAATAAACACCCCTGGACACAAGGCGTGCAACTAGCAGCAGTAAGCAGAAAAAGACACCAGGGGTTAGGTACAGTACTGTCACAGAATGAAAGAATCCAACAGTAGAGTTGCAGTAGTGGAACTGTCCCTTTAAACAGCCCGAGACTGCTGATACGACTCAGAGTGTGTCACAAGAGTGGAACTGTGCCATTAAACAACCCGAGACTCTTGATACGACACTAGATTCCTTTCACTGGATTTAGACACAGACATAATACTAAGCTACAAGAGGTGCCTATATCCCGCCCGACGTGAACATACTAGGCAATACAATACCACCAAGTACTACAAAATCAGGGACAATCATGACATCTATGGGAGACGCAAGTCAGGAGGACTCAAATCGACCAACCACTATTGAGACCCGAAGACATCCGTTGAGATCAATTGCACCATTCATTATCATTAACCGACGAACACTTCATCGTAAGGTAAAAACCAATAATCTCAACCCCCATTATTTAGTTATAAGCTCATTTTGCACTAGTTTAGGGACAAGCCATAATGACAAGCCTATTGCATTTTCGGTTTATCGCCATAGTTGAGCAGTGAATTCAATATCATAAGGGTAAGCCCTCGAACATTACCTTCTCATGTTATCTTGCCTTCCCTCCCAATTTATTACCATATATTGGAATAACCTAACAAATATTGCATTGCAATTTCGACCTTATCATTAACCTTCAATTTAAACAAATAAAAACCTTGCAATTTAAACACCGTCACGAACATTCTCTTAAACAATTATTGACATTGCAGTTCAACCATCATCCTTAACATGGCAATTTATAACAAATAATATTAGTGCAATTTAACAAGTATCACCATTGCTCTTAAGCAATTTTTAAGGTTGCAGTTAAGCTTCATCATTAGCGTTCAATCTAAACATTATTAATCCTTGTCATTAACAAGTATAAGTCATTGCGAATTAACAAATATTAATAACTCAAGTAAACAATCATCATAACCTTCCAAATTAATTCAAATATCAGTATTGTAATTTAAACAAGTGTTACCATGGCAAATTAAGCAATTAAATTCATTATTTCATAAACATAGTTTCAATAACGAGCTAACTATTATCTAAAATTTATATCCCCATTAGGGTTGCAGTTTAAGATTCATCATTAGCGTTTCAATTTAACTATAATTACGTGCCATTGACATGTATCATCATTGCAATTTTAACAAATACTAATAATTTGATTCGTCTTCTTCATTAACCTCGCAAAGTAAAACAAATATTTTTATTGCAATTTACACAAGTATTCCATTGCAAATTAAGCAAATATACCATTATATAAATAAGCACAATTTAAATACTAACGCAACTAATTGTCTAAATCATATGCCCTACAACAAAAGGTAAAACGTTTAACCAACAATAAATCTACAACCCTAGAAATCACTGTAATTAGGGTTTTGTCCGAATATCAATACAATTTATTCCCAAGAATTAATAAGCAAGTACCATATTCGTTTCAGGCTTATCGTGATGAGTCGGTGTCACGCATTCACAACATGATTATTTTAAGCCTATTATACTTCATAAATCAAATTTGATAAAGATAAGCTCTTACATACAACCAGAATTTGACTAAATAATAAACTGTACATTTCAATAAATAAAATAAATTTGCCCCTTTATAATTCCGGTTGCAATACAATGTTAAAATGATATAAGTTTTTCAATCAAATTTTGATAAAAATGAATCTCTTATCATACAACCCAAAATTGGACTAAATAATAACCTATAAACTAAAGTTACTCATTAATGCTTTCGGTTGCAATACAGAAATAAATAATATTGTTTTTCTAATCGATTTTGAATGGAAAAGAAGCCCTAACTGGAAGTCACATAATTCTTTTATGGCAGTCGGGTCCTTTAATTCCACCAGGATTCCAAACATTTACCTACACCTGATCGTTATTTCTGTTTGCCATATTATAAGGTAGTTTGGCACTCTAACTAACAACGACTGTTCAACCCAAATTATTGCCAACTTAAAATAGTAGGTGGGGAACATAAAATTGAAATCACAGGGAGTCCGGGGGAGAAGAGCCCATGAGGACCTCCACGTGGTCTTTGCAATAGTCGCACTCCCCCATAACTGATAATAATAAAAAAATACAACAACGAGCTGGGTAGTAAAGAAGGTCGCTGCCAGCATTACAAAACTGTTAAAAGGGTAATTGGAGGTCGTGACATTTAAAATGAGCTGGAAGCGGCAATTAATAACCAGACAGGGTGGCCATTTATTTTATCCTGACCAGATCTATTCCTTTAAAAGAAGTAGTATTGCAATTAAGTACAGGAAGGAACGAAATAAAAAAAATGGTTAAGTTCTGTATCAAAAGATTCAACGCATGGAAAGTATGTACAGTACGCAAATTTTAATTGCCAAAAAAATTACGGTTTCAGGTATACGACCTTATGATTTCACAGTTGACATATTGCACCATGAATCTGGACAATGGAGTCCTGCATTATTTTAATTGAAGGATCGTATTTGCAAAGATATAAACAGTTTCTGGAGGAGAATTACTATGGGAACACATAAACATCGTTATCTGTTGCGTTGTTGACCTAAATCTGTGGGCGATGGGGCCGTACATCAATGCCTGCTTAAATACACATTAAAGTTTGCTCGAAAAACGATAAAATTTCGGAAATGGAGTGCAGGCTATTGAAAGCAAGTGGAATCGAACGCTTGACCCAACCTCATCAATATCGTGTCATGCGATAACGTGGGTTCACTTTAGATGCAAAAGGAGGATCGGTGATATGTTCAACTCGCAGAGAAGAGACCACAAAACATCGAAAAGAAGCCCGAAATATATACCCAAATTTGCAGAGAAGCGAACAACTAAACTTTTGATAAAGGCAGATCCGACAAACTCCTCTCTTTTTTTGTACATCTAGAAATGATTTATCGGTGTTGACACGAGCCCGAAACCCTACAGACTTCAACCTTATGATAGCTAGGCAATGAATTTATGATTTTGGGAAACCCTTTGTAGAATTTGCCCATTGTGTGTACAACGTCCAATACAAAAGAAAAAGAAACCCTCTGAAAATTGCCCACCGTATTCAACCCAGCAAATAAAACGCCCATGGAAATGACCATGAAAATGCCCAAGGTAAGATGAGAAAACCTATAGACCAATAACACGCCCATTGTGTACATAAAAATTGTCCAAGGAAAATGAAGAGTAACCCAATGTAAAAGAACCTGCCCTAAAAAAAACACAGGTCAGAAGGAAAACGCCCAGCCATAAATTAAACGGATGACAGTAAAAATGAATTAGTAGTGACCTTTGCAATGAAATGCCCATACCCTGGAATACCATAAGCTACAATTTTACACCAATAACCATTGCAACTACATCTTTTAAACACGAATCACACTAGAACCATTGAAACTACAATTTGCACATTATCCATTAAAACTACAGTTCATAAACACATGCAGCAAGATAGAAATGCCCAGAGATTTACATACGTGTGTCCTTAATGCTTGCAGCAAATGATTCTTGTGCTCCTGCAGCTCCTGCTCTGACTTTTCGACCGCAAATAACCCACCGGTACCTCCCAGCCAAACGCTAGGGGTACTCTTCTTCCCCCTCAGCACCCCTGAGCCGCAAAGGGGCCACACACAATCAAAGAGTAACTAGCTTCTCAGCTCGCCTCCAAGGCTGAGCTACCACTGAAGTCTGCTGAGAATCCCCAACTCCTACAAGAAATCAGTCCAGTCTCTATTTTGGCAGCATAACAATACCAATCTCAACAAAATTCCCCTTCTTTCCCCCTCTCCCTTTCTTTTATCCAGTCTCAAACCCTAATTCTCTTTTTTCTTAGGTTTTCCCCCCTTTTCCCCTTTGATTTTCTTATTTTTCTTTTTAATTTATTTTGTTTATATTATTTCATTTTATTTTTATTTTCAAAAACTCAAAGAGTATGTGC
>JZKD02S0588696.1:0-16081 GCA_000966675.3 Picea glauca | reverse complement strand
TATCTTTATTGGATATAAAGATGGTCTCAAAGGTTATAAGCTTTGGAACCCAGAAACTAAGAAGTTAGTGTATAGTCGAGATGTGGTATTTAGAGAAATGAAGGATGTTGTTAAAAAGGAAGTCCTACCAAGTAAGGAAGAACCAGTGAAAATAGAGTTTGATTTAAAGGATGATGAATCAAAATCTATAGAAGAACATGAATCAGAAGAAGAAGATTCTCATACTCCAGTATTGAGGATATCGGTTTGAGAAACAAGGCTACCAGAAAGGTATACTCCATCTGATTTTCATTCAAATTTTTCTTTGTCTATTACTGATGATGATCCTAGAACTGTCAGGGAGGCAGTGGATTCAAAGGATGAAAATATCTAGAAAAAGTCCATGGACGAAGAAATGACAACCTTGGAGAAGAATGAGGCTTGGGATCTAGTGGATTTTCCGACTGGAAGAAATCCCATTAGCAACAAATGGGTATCTAGAAAGAAGTTGAATGCATAAGGAAAAGTGGAGAAATACAAAGCTCGGTTAGTAGCAAAGGGTTATTCCCAGGTTGAGGGAATTGATTTTGGTGAGATTTTTTTCTCCTGTTTCCAAGTTAACCTCTATAATATTTCTGTTATCTGTTGTTTCTTCATTTGATTTTGAAGTAGAATATATGGATGTGAAGACAACATTCCTACATAGGGATCTGGAAGAATAAATCTATATGAAACAACCATAAGGATTTGCTGTGAAGGGAAAGAAGGAGCTGGTATGCAAGATGAAAAAGTCCATGTATGGTTTAAAACAATCACCAAGGATGTGGTATCAAAAATTTGATACTTATATGTTGGGACTTGGTTTCACAAGAAGAAAAGAGGATCATTATGTGTATTTTAAATTAATTGGTGATCATTTGATTTATTTGGTCTTGTATGTGGATGACATGTTGCTGATAGGAAATAAGAAGGAGATTATCCAGGATGTGAAAACTCAGTTGTCCTCTAAATTTGACATGAAGGATCTCAGGGCTTCAAATTTCATTTTGGGAATGGAAATTAAAAGATATTGGAAAAAGAGGAAACTCTGGTTAAATAAGAGAAAGTATGTCGAGACAATATTGCAGAGGTTTAATATGTAGGAATGTAAACCGGTGAAGGTTCCTATTCCGGTTGGTGGAAAGTTATCTGTGGATCAGTGTACCAAGACACATGAAGAGGAGGAGGACATGTCTCGTGTTCCATATGTGAGTGCAGTTGGTAGTTTTATGTATACAATGGTTTGTACTAGACCGGACATTGCACATGCAATGGGAGTTTTGAGTAGGTATATGTCAAAACCAGGGAAGGAGCATTGAACAACAGTAAAAAGGGTTTTTAGGTATTTGCATGGCACTACTAGCTAAGGTTGACCTTACATTTACTTGTTCACATTTATTAAATAGGCCTTATTAACTAATGTTGACCTTTATTACATGGAAACCATATTATTCTACCTATGTGAGGGGTTAGGGAGGTTAGGTCCATAACATGCCCTCCCCCTTCAAGAAAAACCTTGTCCTCAAGGCTTGAGATGAGGAAATCATTGCAGAATTGTGGCTGACTCCCAAGTGACATCTTTTGGAGTTATATATTTCCACTAAATTAACACTTTCTTAGTGTTGATGGAGACAACACTCTCGTTGGTCTAAGACTGCTTTTGGAAACAACCAAATGGATCCCTCTTCATCCAACTTGGGGATACTAGTATAAGTTTGACACTTATTGCCAATCACTTTCTTTAAGCATGAGACATGAAAAACATAGTGGATATTAGAATGTCTAGGAAGAGCTCACTAGTAGTCCATGGGCCCCACACATTTGAGAATTTTATAAGGACCATAAAATTTGGGAGCAAGTTTTTGAAAGTGTTTAGCTTTGAGTGAATTATTCTTATAAGGTTGCAAACAAAGAAACACCTGGTACCCTTCATCAAATTGACGTTCAGAACAATCTTTATCTTCTTGTTTCTTCATACGATTATGAGCCATGGCCAAATTTTCTTTGAGGGTATGGAGAATGGCATCACGAACTGTAATATTTTTATCAACTTCCTGAACCTTTGAGACACCTGGCATGTAGGAGATGATTGATAGGGGATTTCAACCATATACTACTTCAAAAGGATTCATGAGAGTATTTGTATGGTAATATGTGTTGTACCACCATTAAGATAGGGGTAACCATTGAGGCCACTGGTTTTGTTGGTTTGATGCAAAACACTACAAATATGCTTCCAAACACTTGTTGACAACTTCAATTTTGCCATCAGTTTGGGGATCATAGGCAATGCTGAGATGCAGTGGGATTCCCTAGAGTCTGAAAAATTCTTGCCAAAAATTGCAGGTGAAGGTTGGATCTCTGTTAGAGACAATAGAATGAGGCATTCCATGAAGTTTGAAAATATTATCCATGAAAATTTGATCCACTGTGGATGTGGTGAACGAGTGTTGAAGAGAACATAAATGAGCATATTTGGATAGATGATTGACTACCACCATGATGACTGACTTATTTCCCAATTTAGGTAATACAACAATGAAATCCATAGAAATATATATCTAAATAGCAGGGGGAATTGGAAGCAGTTGGAGTATGCCTGAATCTTTGACTGTTTATCCCTTGTTGCCTTGACAAACATTACATTCAACCACAAAGGTGTGGATGTCCTACTTCATACCATCCCATAAAAAAGAATGTTTGACCGATTTGTAGGTTTCGATAAACCTTGAGTGCCTATCCGTGGGTGAAGCATGAAGCTCAGAAAACACCGTGGATTTAATTTGTGACTATTGGATTAAATAGAAACGACCTTTGTAGCAAATCTCTTCATTGTGCCAATAGTACCCTAGAGAAACTAGAGAATGGTGTTGTAATTGTTGGATCATGCGAGAAATTTTGGGGTCTTACATCCATTCTTGAAAAATAGTTTGGAGCCAATATGGTACAATGAAGGAGAGGGAAAAGAGGGACCCTTATTATTCATACTTCCTAGAAAGAGTCTCAACAACCACATTTTCCTTTCCCTTCTTATAAAATATCTCATAATCGTATCCAAAGATCTTGGTCACCCATTTTTGTTGCTCTGGGGATGAAATTCATAGTTCCAAAAAATACTCGAGGCTCTGATGATTAGTTTTTATTTTGAAGTGTTGCCCTAATAAATAAGGACACCAAAGATCTACTACATGAAAAATACCTAACATTTCCTTTTCATAAATGTATTCACCTAAATGTCTCTCTGAAAGTTGTTTTCTAGTGAAGGCCAAAGGCCTGCCATATTGCATGAGGATGGCCTCAATTTCTTTCTTGAAAGAATCACATTCTAGTACAAAAGTCTTTATGAAGTATAGAGTGCCAGGAAATGGGTCATGCACATAGATTATTTCAAGGTGTGGAAGGATTGATCAACAACTAGATTCCAAGTGAAATAATTATTTTTAAGGAGACTAGTGAGAGGGGATGCAATTTTTCCATAATTATAAACAAACTTGAAATAATATCCCACTAAACCCAAAAAACCACAAAATATCTTAAGAGTTTTAGGGTGAGGTCAATCCTACATAGCTTCAATTTTCTTAGGATCCACCCATACACCATCCTTGCTGACAATATGACCTAGGTACTCTACTTCCGAGGCTGCAAAGGAAAATTTAGATTGTTTGAGGAAAAGTTGGTGTTGAGAGAGTATATGGAGAACTTGATCCACATGGGTGACATGAGATGTCCAGGTTTTACTATAGATGATAATATCATCAAATAAAACTGAGACAAAATGATGGAGAAAAAGACGAAATACATGATTCATGAGACTTTGGAAAGTGGAGGGAGAATTACACAAGACAAAGGGAATTACCAAGAACTCATAGTGACCTTCATCATTTGTAAATGATGTTTTGGGAATGTGTGCCTCTTTCATATGGATATGGTGGTATCCTGAGCGAAGATCGAGGTTGGTGAAGTATTGAACACCACTCAATTCATCCAATAGGTCATCAATGACAAGAATGGGGAATTTGTCTTTGATTATGAGTTTGTGGAGGGCACAAAAATCATGACACATTTTCCAAGTACCTTCTTTCTTAAGTACCATGACCACATGTAAATAATAGGGGTTGGTACTAGGACAAATAACACCCATTTCGAGAAACTCTTGAACAATTTTCTCAATTTAATTCTTCTGGGAAAATAGATGATGATAAGGGAGAAAATTGGGAGGAAGATTTCCCGATATGAGAGGAATGGAATGATAATGGATGCCATGAGAAGGGGGAAGTCCTTGAAGAGTGGTAAAGACAACTTGGTGTTGGGATAGGATATATTGGAGGTCAGGATGCACAAAGGGTGTCTCAATGACTTGAATGGAGTGGAGTTGGTCAATAATGTCGGAATGACCTTTTTTGAGGATATTTTCCATTCGATGGGAACTGATGATCTCAGGGGATCTTTTTGTGATGCCTTGGAACTTATAATTTTGTCCCTCCTATTGGAATTGCATGGTTAATTCCTTAAAATCCATAAGACTGGGTTTGAGAGTGTGTAACCATTCGAAACTGAGAACAATTTCACAACCACCCATGTCTATAGTAAACATATGGAATTTTAGGTGACACTGACCAATTTGGAGCCACACATTTTCACAACATCCTACACATTTCATGGAACATCAATTGGGAATAATGATTTGAAAATTATTGACTACATAGATATAATAATTGACTTCTTGGGCAATGCGACGATGAATAAAATTATGGGTTCTACCACTATTAATGAGGATGATGAATTTATGATTCTTAATGTAACCAATTAAGTTGAGGGTCTAGGGAGCAAAGAAGCCAATGAGGGCATTAAGTGAAATCACTAGTTCAACTTCTAGTGGATTAGAGGGTGGATTCAAATCAATTGGTCGTGGTAGATCCTCCATAGGGGAAACAACTGCCTCCTCTTGAGAAGCATCCTCATTCATGGCCATAAAAATCTTATGTTACTTACATGACCTATAGTTAAACAACTCACGTATATGCAGGTTGTTCCATTACAACCTACGTACATCAAGTTTTGTGCTCAAAAATTAAAAATATGTTGGGTTTCCATGCCATGTCATGATATCCATGATCCTTGAGCTTCCATTTACTGGAAATGATTTATCTCAACCCTTCAATTCCATTTGGAATCTATAAATTGAGCCATATACAAGCCTTTGGACACACACACCATTGAGAGGAAAGACACTCTGGATAAATTTCCTTCATATTGAGTCTGCATCCCTTTGTCCTTGAAAGTCTAAACTCTTTGTGTTAAGATCCCAAGCTCTTCCTATCTTGAGATGGATAACCTCATTAACTCCTACTACTTGTGAGATTTCCTTTGTGGAGGATTGAAGTGGTGAAGGCCCAACTGGAGGGACTTAGTTTCTCGGTTCTGATATATGTCGTTACATAATTTTGTCACCTATGTACTTTTGTTGATTACATTAATAAAAATACTCTTTTCTTGTCCAATTATATGTTGCAGATATTTAAATTACTTTCCATGGGAATATTTGTCATACATTTTAATGTATTATTCTAGTTTATATGCTAACTTTCTATATAATTCATATATGCTTGTATATCTTGATTGTTGAGGATAAGTTGGAGGCATCAAGCTTTCGGTCATGAGCTCAGCCGAGGTCTTCTTTGAACGTCCGACCAGGGTACACTCTTAGCCTTCTCTTGTTAAAAATTCTATTTATCTAGTATACTTGAGTTTAGAGTTGATTTCTAGGGGTTGTTCCATCTATTGTGGTTTACCCCCTTTCCATATATATTTTCCTCATAACAGAATTGGTGACTCCAATGGGGAAGATATCCCTTTTGGGGTATTGGATGATTTTTATCCTTCGTTGCTCTCTATTTACCTAAGTTTCTATGTCTCCTGTTGCTTAACATAATTTATTTTTCTTTGCATCTGAGTTTCTTGGCCTGGACCTTTCCATAACAATGTCTTCTTTGTCATACGTGGGCTTTCCCTTGACAGTCGCATACATACACGAGTTTTCATTTCTTAGGGTGCGTACATACACTTATGTTCCATGAACAGTCACGTACACTATTTTATGAGTCTGTTTGGCTAAGTTTAGTGTTTGATGGGTGAGTTTTGTTGGTTGTTGAGACTTCTTGGGTTCCTTTCTTGACTGTTGAGTGCCTACATAGTGATAAGAATCCACTTTATTGGTAAATATTTCAGGCAAAATCGTTTTGTGTCATTTTTCTCATTTCTTTGTCCTTACATTCTGGTCTGGGTAGTCGCTTCTTAATGTCCTACTTGGCTTGTCTATTTGTGCTTGCAATAGGGTCTGCTTGGAGGTTGTTTATTCAGACCTTGCATTTTCATTTCGATATATTTAAAAAAAAAAAAAATTCGTTTTTTGCATTTTATCCAGAGATTTTTCACTTTTGGCTGCATTACATTAGTTTTGACATGTTAGGAAATATTTCACTTCATTTAAATTACAGAGATTGCTTTCGTATAAGATTATTTAGAAGCATACCATACCTTTGAAAATCAAGACTAGTCATTAACAATGTTTTTATATTTGCTTCTTTTATGTTGGGTCATCATACCATTAGTTTCATGATTGCACCTCTTGAGTAAGCATAAGACATTAAAATTAACGTTGAATAATTAAAATTGATTAGAAACAATTTTATTTTTCAGGGTACACTAACAAATATAGGACCTAGGGCCTTGGAATAGGATTTTGTGAGTAAACTTCTCCAAGGCTATAAAACTCAACGTATGTGTCAGACCAAGGAGTGGTGAAACCCATTGTGTAATTGGTGATGTCAGGAGGCTCCGCTCACACCAGACTTAAGAACAAGGTCGCACAAAGTTCGTTGCAGAGATATACCTCTAATACCTTCCTAATGTCATATATATTTCTAGGGTTCTATTTGTATTTGGGGACCTTTCTAGTGCCTTTACCTCCTTGAGAGGTGATGCTTTCAATATTTCAGGCTTTGCTACCCTGCCCATTGTTACACCTCAAAATTACTCACTTCGATAGTGTCGCAAGTGTCGTCATTACGAGTGTTGTAAGTGTCGCATCTTGTCCGCAAGTGTCACATATTGACTATAAGTGTTGAAAGTTTCACAAACATCACACTGCCATATTTCATATGTTGTGCCTCTAATGACATCATAAAGACACTTAAGACACCTCAAAGGTTAGTTTGGAAGAAGATAAATCACTTGACAGAGAGTACAAACCTTTTGCCATCGAAAGAACCACTAAAAAAATGAATTTTTGAGAGGAGCACTCCCCTACCTACTGTTAGGGAGTGATGATGCTCCTTGAGTCTATTTGGGGGAGTGTTTGAGTTCCCTGTGCACCCTTTTGGGGGAGCGCTACCCCTTTTTTGAGCAAATTTTGGGTTTGTTGAGGCAAATCAGGGAAGAATCCCTCAATTCCTGAAGGTGGTTGGATTCGAATAGATGGTCAAGGCATGATATTAGGGAAGATCCTCAACTGAAGGAGAGGAATCCCCAACTTATCCCAAAGATCTCTCAAGTGGTTGGACCTCTCCAAGGTTATATAAGGAGGCCTTCTCATGGTGAAAGGTATGGTGGAGACTAGAGATTGATACCAAACTTATGATCCTATACGTGGTATTGACATGTACAATGGAGATTGATAATTACATCAAACTTATGATCTCATGAGTGAGATGTTATCAAAGAAAATAATGTAGATTACTTGAGAAAAGGGGTTGGACAAGGAGAACTGGAAGAGGCTGCTGCACCTTCATTCAAAGGATTGTAAGTACTTTTACTTGTTCTCATTAATAATCAATGCTTGGCCTGTTTCTTTAAAATTGATGCTTGTTTCACATGAGTTTGTTTGCAGTAGATGGATCTATGTTTGAGCTAATCTCAGTAGAGTAGGAAGTGTTGTGTACCTTTGTTTGTTTTATAGGACCTATCAAGGATCNAAGAAGGAGATTATCCAGGATGTGAAAACTCAGTTGTCCTCTAAATTTGACATGAAGGATCTCAGGGCTTCAAATTTCATTTTGGGAATGGAAATTAAAAGATATTGGAAAAAGAGGAAACTCTGGTTAAATAAGAGAAAGTATGTCGAGACAATATTGCAGAGGTTTAATATGTAGGAATGTAAACCGGTGAAGGTTCCTATTCCGGTTGGTGGAAAGTTATCTGTGGATCAGTGTACCAAGACACATGAAGAGGAGGAGGACATGTCTCGTGTTCCATATGTGAGTGCAGTTGGTAGTTTTATGTATACAATGGTTTGTACTAGACCGGACATTGCACATGCAATGGGAGTTTTGAGTAGGTATATGTCAAAACCAGGGAAGGAGCATTGAACAACAGTAAAAAGGGTTTTTAGGTATTTGCATGGCACTACTAGCTAAGGTTGACCTTACATTTACTTGTTCACATTTATTAAATAGGCCTTATTAACTAATGTTGACCTTTATTACATGGAAACCATATTATTCTACCTATGTGAGGGGTTAGGGAGGTTAGGTCCATAACATGCCCTCCCCCTTCAAGAAAAACCTTGTCCTCAAGGCTTGAGATGAGGAAATCATTGCAGAATTGTGGCTGACTCCCAAGTGACATCTTTTGGAGTTATATATTTCCACTAAATTAACACTTTCTTAGTGTTGATGGAGACAACACTCTCGTTGGTCTAAGACTGCTTTTGGAAACAACCAAATGGATCCCTCTTCATCCAACTTGGGGATACTAGTATAAGTTTGACACTTATTGCCAATCACTTTCTTTAAGCATGAGACATGAAAAACATAGTGGATATTAGAATGTCTAGGAAGAGCTCACTAGTAGTCCATGGGCCCCACACATTTGAGAATTTTATAAGGACCATAAAATTTGGGAGCAAGTTTTTGAAAGTGTTTAGCTTTGAGTGAATTATTCTTATAAGGTTGCAAACAAAGAAACACCTGGTACCCTTCATCAAATTGACGTTCAGAACAATCTTTATCTTCTTGTTTCTTCATACGATTATGAGCCATGGCCAAATTTTCTTTGAGGGTATGGAGAATGGCATCACGAACTGTAATATTTTTATCAACTTCCTGAACCTTTGAGACACCTGGCATGTAGGAGATGATTGATAGGGGATTTCAACCATATACTACTTCAAAAGGATTCATGAGAGTATTTGTATGGTAATATGTGTTGTACCACCATTAAGATAGGGGTAACCATTGAGGCCACTGGTTTTGTTGGTTTGATGCAAAACACTACAAATATGCTTCCAAACACTTGTTGACAACTTCAATTTTGCCATCAGTTTGGGGATCATAGGCAATGCTGAGATGCAGTGGGATTCCCTAGAGTCTGAAAAATTCTTGCCAAAAATTGCAGGTGAAGGTTGGATCTCTGTTAGAGACAATAGAATGAGGCATTCCATGAAGTTTGAAAATATTATCCATGAAAATTTGATCCACTGTGGATGTGGTGAACGAGTGTTGAAGAGAACATAAATGAGCATATTTGGATAGATGATTGACTACCACCATGATGACTGACTTATTTCCCAATTTAGGTAATACAACAATGAAATCCATAGAAATATATATCTAAATAGCAGGGGGAATTGGAAGCAGTTGGAGTATGCCTGAATCTTTGACTGTTTATCCCTTGTTGCCTTGACAAACATTACATTCAACCACAAAGGTGTGGATGTCCTACTTCATACCATCCCATAAAAAAGAATGTTTGACCGATTTGTAGGTTTCGATAAACCTTGAGTGCCTATCCGTGGGTGAAGCATGAAGCTCAGAAAACACCGTGGATTTAATTTGTGACTATTGGATTAAATAGAAACGACCTTTGTAGCAAATCTCTTCATTGTGCCAATAGTACCCTAGAGAAACTAGAGAATGGTGTTGTAATTGTTGGATCATGCGAGAAATTTTGGGGTCTTACATCCATTCTTGAAAAATAGTTTGGAGCCAATATGGTACAATGAAGGAGAGGGAAAAGAGGGACCCTTATTATTCATACTTCCTAGAAAGAGTCTCAACAACCACATTTTCCTTTCCCTTCTTATAAAATATCTCATAATCGTATCCAAAGATCTTGGTCACCCATTTTTGTTGCTCTGGGGATGAAATTCATAGTTCCAAAAAATACTCGAGGCTCTGATGATTAGTTTTTATTTTGAAGTGTTGCCCTAATAAATAAGGACACCAAAGATCTACTACATGAAAAATACCTAACATTTCCTTTTCATAAATGTATTCACCTAAATGTCTCTCTGAAAGTTGTTTTCTAGTGAAGGCCAAAGGCCTGCCATATTGCATGAGGATGGCCTCAATTTCTTTCTTGAAAGAATCACATTCTAGTACAAAAGTCTTTATGAAGTATAGAGTGCCAGGAAATGGGTCATGCACATAGATTATTTCAAGGTGTGGAAGGATTGATCAACAACTAGATTCCAAGTGAAATAATTATTTTTAAGGAGACTAGTGAGAGGGGATGCAATTTTTCCATAATTATAAACAAACTTGAAATAATATCCCACTAAACCCAAAAAACCACAAAATATCTTAAGAGTTTTAGGGTGAGGTCAATCCTACATAGCTTCAATTTTCTTAGGATCCACCCATACACCATCCTTGCTGACAATATGACCTAGGTACTCTACTTCCGAGGCTGCAAAGGAAAATTTAGATTGTTTGAGGAAAAGTTGGTGTTGAGAGAGTATATGGAGAACTTGATCCACATGGGTGACATGAGATGTCCAGGTTTTACTATAGATGATAATATCATCAAATAAAACTGAGACAAAATGATGGAGAAAAAGACGAAATACATGATTCATGAGACTTTGGAAAGTGGAGGGAGAATTACACAAGACAAAGGGAATTACCAAGAACTCATAGTGACCTTCATCATTTGTAAATGATGTTTTGGGAATGTGTGCCTCTTTCATATGGATATGGTGGTATCCTGAGCGAAGATCGAGGTTGGTGAAGTATTGAACACCACTCAATTCATCCAATAGGTCATCAATGACAAGAATGGGGAATTTGTCTTTGATTATGAGTTTGTGGAGGGCACAAAAATCATGACACATTTTCCAAGTACCTTCTTTCTTAAGTACCATGACCACATGTAAATAATAGGGGTTGGTACTAGGACAAATAACACCCATTTCGAGAAACTCTTGAACAATTTTCTCAATTTAATTCTTCTGGGAAAATAGATGATGATAAGGGAGAAAATTGGGAGGAAGATTTCCCGATATGAGAGGAATGGAATGATAATGGATGCCATGAGAAGGGGGAAGTCCTTGAAGAGTGGTAAAGACAACTTGGTGTTGGGATAGGATATATTGGAGGTCAGGATGCACAAAGGGTGTCTCAATGACTTGAATGGAGTGGAGTTGGTCAATAATGTCGGAATGACCTTTTTTGAGGATATTTTCCATTCGATGGGAACTGATGATCTCAGGGGATCTTTTTGTGATGCCTTGGAACTTATAATTTTGTCCCTCCTATTGGAATTGCATGGTTAATTCCTTAAAATCCATAAGACTGGGTTTGAGAGTGTGTAACCATTCGAAACTGAGAACAATTTCACAACCACCCATGTCTATAGTAAACATATGGAATTTTAGGTGACACTGACCAATTTGGAGCCACACATTTTCACAACATCCTACACATTTCATGGAACATCAATTGGGAATAATGATTTGAAAATTATTGACTACATAGATATAATAATTGACTTCTTGGGCAATGCGACGATGAATAAAATTATGGGTTCTACCACTATTAATGAGGATGATGAATTTATGATTCTTAATGTAACCAATTAAGTTGAGGGTCTAGGGAGCAAAGAAGCCAATGAGGGCATTAAGTGAAATCACTAGTTCAACTTCTAGTGGATTAGAGGGTGGATTCAAATCAATTGGTCGTGGTAGATCCTCCATAGGGGAAACAACTGCCTCCTCTTGAGAAGCATCCTCATTCATGGCCATAAAAATCTTATGTTACTTACATGACCTATAGTTAAACAACTCACGTATATGCAGGTTGTTCCATTACAACCTACGTACATCAAGTTTTGTGCTCAAAAATTAAAAATATGTTGGGTTTCCATGCCATGTCATGATATCCATGATCCTTGAGCTTCCATTTACTGGAAATGATTTATCTCAACCCTTCAATTCCATTTGGAATCTATAAATTGAGCCATATACAAGCCTTTGGACACACACACCATTGAGAGGAAAGACACTCTGGATAAATTTCCTTCATATTGAGTCTGCATCCCTTTGTCCTTGAAAGTCTAAACTCTTTGTGTTAAGATCCCAAGCTCTTCCTATCTTGAGATGGATAACCTCATTAACTCCTACTACTTGTGAGATTTCCTTTGTGGAGGATTGAAGTGGTGAAGGCCCAACTGGAGGGACTTAGTTTCTCGGTTCTGATATATGTCGTTACATAATTTTGTCACCTATGTACTTTTGTTGATTACATTAATAAAAATACTCTTTTCTTGTCCAATTATATGTTGCAGATATTTAAATTACTTTCCATGGGAATATTTGTCATACATTTTAATGTATTATTCTAGTTTATATGCTAACTTTCTATATAATTCATATATGCTTGTATATCTTGATTGTTGAGGATAAGTTGGAGGCATCAAGCTTTCGGTCATGAGCTCAGCCGAGGTCTTCTTTGAACGTCCGACCAGGGTACACTCTTAGCCTTCTCTTGTTAAAAATTCTATTTATCTAGTATACTTGAGTTTAGAGTTGATTTCTAGGGGTTGTTCCATCTATTGTGGTTTACCCCCTTTCCATATATATTTTCCTCATAACAGAATTGGTGACTCCAATGGGGAAGATATCCCTTTTGGGGTATTGGATGATTTTTATCCTTCGTTGCTCTCTATTTACCTAAGTTTCTATGTCTCCTGTTGCTTAACATAATTTATTTTTCTTTGCATCTGAGTTTCTTGGCCTGGACCTTTCCATAACAATGTCTTCTTTGTCATACGTGGGCTTTCCCTTGACAGTCGCATACATACACGAGTTTTCATTTCTTAGGGTGCGTACATACACTTATGTTCCATGAACAGTCACGTACACTATTTTATGAGTCTGTTTGGCTAAGTTTAGTGTTTGATGGGTGAGTTTTGTTGGTTGTTGAGACTTCTTGGGTTCCTTTCTTGACTGTTGAGTGCCTACATAGTGATAAGAATCCACTTTATTGGTAAATATTTCAGGCAAAATCGTTTTGTGTCATTTTTCTCATTTCTTTGTCCTTACATTCTGGTCTGGGTAGTCGCTTCTTAATGTCCTACTTGGCTTGTCTATTTGTGCTTGCAATAGGGTCTGCTTGGAGGTTGTTTATTCAGACCTTGCATTTTCATTTCGATATATTTAAAAAAAAAAAAAATTCGTTTTTTGCATTTTATCCAGAGATTTTTCACTTTTGGCTGCATTACATTAGTTTTGACATGTTAGGAAATATTTCACTTCATTTAAATTACAGAGATTGCTTTCGTATAAGATTATTTAGAAGCATACCATACCTTTGAAAATCAAGACTAGTCATTAACAATGTTTTTATATTTGCTTCTTTTATGTTGGGTCATCATACCATTAGTTTCATGATTGCACCTCTTGAGTAAGCATAAGACATTAAAATTAACGTTGAATAATTAAAATTGATTAGAAACAATTTTATTTTTCAGGGTACACTAACAAATATAGGACCTAGGGCCTTGGAATAGGATTTTGTGAGTAAACTTCTCCAAGGCTATAAAACTCAACGTATGTGTCAGACCAAGGAGTGGTGAAACCCATTGTGTAATTGGTGATGTCAGGAGGCTCCGCTCACACCAGACTTAAGAACAAGGTCGCACAAAGTTCGTTGCAGAGATATACCTCTAATACCTTCCTAATGTCATATATATTTCTAGGGTTCTATTTGTATTTGGGGACCTTTCTAGTGCCTTTACCTCCTTGAGAGGTGATGCTTTCAATATTTCAGGCTTTGCTACCCTGCCCATTGTTACACCTCAAAATTACTCACTTCGATAGTGTCGCAAGTGTCGTCATTACGAGTGTTGTAAGTGTCGCATCTTGTCCGCAAGTGTCACATATTGACTATAAGTGTTGAAAGTTTCACAAACATCACACTGCCATATTGCATATGTTTTGCCTCTAATGACATCATAAATACACTTAAGACACCTCAAAGGTTAGTTTGGAAGAAGATAAATCACTTGACAGAGAGTACAAACCTTTTGCCATTGAAAGAACCACTAAAAAAATGAATTTTTGAGAGGAGCGCTCCCCTACCTACTGTTAGGGAGTGCTGACGCTCCTTGTGTCTATTTGGGGGAGTGTTTGAGTTCCCTGTGCACCCTTTTGGGGGAGCACTACCCCTTTTTTGAGCAAATTTTGGGTTTGTTGAGGCAAATCAGGGAAGAATCCCTCAATTCCTGAAGGTGGTTGGATTCAAATAGATGGTCAAGGCATGATATTAGGGAAGATCCTCAACTGAAGGAGAGGAATCCTCAGCTTATCCCAAATATCTCTCAAGTGGTTGGACCTCTCCAAGGTTATATAAGGAGGCCTTCTCATGGTGAAAGGTATGGTGGAGACTAGAGATTGATACCAAACTTATGATCCTATACATGGTATTGACATGTACAATGGAGATTGAGAATTACATCAAACTTATGATCTCATGAGTGAGATGTTATCAAAGCAAACAATGTAGATTACTTGAGAAAAGGGGTTGGACAAGGAGAACTGGAAGAGGCTGCTACACCTTCATTCAAAGGATTGTAAGTACTTTTACTTGTTCTCATTAATAGTCAATGCTTGGCCTGTTTCTTTAAAATTGATGCTTGTTCCACATGAGTTTGTTTGCAGTATATGGATCTATGTTTGAGCTAATCTCAGTAGAGTAGGAAGTGTTGTGTACCTTTGTTTGTTTTATAGGACCTATCAAGGATCTCAGGATCGAAGCTCAGCTTGGAATTTGCAAGGACAAATGTCGCTAATAAGGGACATATCTTTCTCCTTATCTTTCATTGATTAGCTTGATTAGATCTAAAAGGAAGTCAGTGTCCATGTTAAGCACTTTTCTATCTTGGCCTTAGGAGTCTAGAGACTAAGAGGGAATCCACTTGTCTGCAGGGGGATTCACCTACAACAAAAATTGGCAACTCCACTGGGGAGGAGCTTTGATTTTGGTTTCCATTCCCAGATATTGTTTCGACCCTTTTCCCACTAATTTGATCTTCTCCACATTGTCTTTTTTATTCTTAGATTTGTTTGATTACCTCATTATGTCATCAGGATCACCCTGATTGACTGAATTTCCTTGATTTTCTAATTTTCTGGGCATTTTTCTGAGATTTTGTAGCAGAGCGCTCCCCTTCCCTTGTTAGCAGAGTGCCAACACTCCCCGGTGGGCTTACACAGAGTGTTGGAGTGCTCTGGTACCCCTTACACTAGAGCGCTATCCCATTTTCAGTGAAAAACCCTATAGTTTTTCAATTTCTAGGTTCAGTCTTTACCTTTTACATTTGCTCAGGGTCTCATACTCTTAGTCCATCTTGGTATTGGCCTTCAATACCCTATTTTCTAAGGATTCATCCTCTTTTGTTTGGATTTTTTGACATTTGTCCTTACTTTTCAATTTGTCCTTCACGATTTGGAGTCAATTTGTTGTTTTCTTCTCGTTTATCTGAATGAGTGAAAACTTTGTAAGGGGTTTCAAAGGTCTTTTGTACTTTTATTTATGATCTTTGAGTCATCTTGTCCAAGATCTTTCTCCTTCCTTTTGAGTTTTTGGCTTTATGTTTCTTGTTTGATCACAACAAGGGTGTCTTTTAGTTTATGTGAAGTTTTCTTCTAGATTGCTTAAATCTTATAACTCTTGAAGTCCGATTAGCATAAGAAGATTTACATCTATTGGTTATCAATCACATACAAACATTTTAGCATTGCATTGGATTCCTTATGGAGGACTATTGCATGAAGTCATTTCATCTT
>JZKD02S0588674.1:4384-16081 GCA_000966675.3 Picea glauca | reverse complement strand
CATAAAACATGCTTCCATTTGTGAAGTTGCATTGTCGTGGGGCCGGCAGGAATTGTCCGAATAATGGGAGAGTTCAACACCTCTGTTTCTGCGAATACCGAAATGATTCCATGGGCTGGTGAGGTAAATGCATTGTACAGGTTTTTCTAAATGATTCCATGGGCTGGGGAGGTAAATGCGTTGTACAGGTTTTTCATTGACCTAAAAATGTTCTGCTAATCGGATCTCAGCGTGCATTTGCGTTTATTTTCGGCTGTGTAAAGATTATATATACGCATTGAGGCAATTCACATTGTGCTTGGTGTCAAAAATATTTTGCGCAAATGCCTTTTATGAATTTCGCTGGTGAGGATGTGAAAGGACGTGCAAGCAGAGCATATGGTGCCGCTTGTGAAGGAGAATGCACTAGGTCGGGCCTTCTCAAAAGCCTTGCTGAACGCCGGAGAACTCGGGAAATGACCATCTTAAACGCACGAGGACGGACCTTCTCAAACGCCTTGGTGAACGCGGGAGAACGGGGCAAATGACCATTATAATGACCGTTGCAGGCAGTGACCCCACTCGCTTTCTTTTCTCTTGCAGTTCTTTCGGACACACCGCATGGATTCGCAAATGAATTATTATAAATTCAAATTTCGTATTTCCTATGCCCAAAGAAAGTGGACGCTGGGCGCTTTAAAAATTGGCGTATTTGGGTTATCCTTGGCACCAAGAAAATGGACGGTGGGGCTTTCAAATTTCACATGTTTTTGGGTTATTGTTGGCAGCTAAAAAGTCTTCAGAAGGTATTGACAAATAAGGTTTATGAAGAGACATTAAGGTGAGTAGTTGTTGTTTATGTTTTTGGTGTTGGAAGGTTGTAATTTTTTGGGGATTTGTATTGAAAGATGGGAGTCTAATTTTGGAAAGCTTTTGAAATTATTTTTTTATTTTTTTTATTTTTATTTTTTTATTTTTATTATTTTTATTTTTTTATTTTTATTATTATTATTATTATTATTATTATTATTATTATTATTATGTTGAAGCACACTTTTTATATTATTTTAATATAAAAGATTTTTTTCATCTTAATTTTTTTTTTTTAAATGTTTAAAATATTCTTCATTGTAACTATAAAAATTAAAAGTTATGATTTCAACCATTAACTTACTTGCATAACAAAACATGGTCGTTCATCATTAAAAATGGTAATTAACATGATTAGCATAATAATAGTTGATATGGTTATCAATGCCCACTTTATTTACTGCTCTAGGGGTTTTTCACTGTGTGTGGCATGTGTTTAGGTTTTTTAATGCACTTTTTTTTATTGTTCGTGGGGTTGTGGGGTGCATGGCAGGTGTTATTATCACTGTTATTATCAGTGTTATTTTTTATCAGTGTTATTATCATAGGATTTCATCAGAGGTTCAGAGTAAGAGTACAATGGGACACCTGGCTAGACAAATCCACACACAATACGTGTTTTGTAAAGATATTCTATTCAGGTATGTCAATAATTGTTGTACTTCCCGATAATTAACAAGATTTAGTTAAGAAGATGAATGGTAATAATTTGCTTGCCATGGGATATGATCAAGGGAATAAATGAGATCATCACTTCAGAACATACTCACATTGCTTACATCAAAAATCTCATGGTGCGAATGGAAGTTGAATGACAGTTTTTGAATGGAGTGGCTTTTGAAAATTATGGAAACTTTTGAAAGTAATTGGCTTTTGAATGGTATTACTTTTGAAATGTCGTGGCTTCTGAAAATAATGACACCTTCTCAATGTGGGGTTTTTGAAAATTGTTGTGGCTTCTAAATGGTGAGAATAGAAGTTGAATGGTGGCTTCTGAAAATCTCATGGTGAGAATGGAAGACAAATGACTGATTTTGAAAATAATTAATGTATCATTAAAATGATTAAAACCATCTAATATTATGTTAGGGTTAGGATTTGTAGAAAGTATGAGCAAATTAAATACTAAAACATTTAATATTATGTTAGGGTTAGGGTTTGTATCAAGTATGAGAAAATTAAATACAATGCCAAATTAGATGGCATGATTTTAGATGTCATGTTTAATGTAAAATGTACATTATATTTTACCTAAATTGCTCTTTCCTTTTGTTGTCATCATCGATGTTAATCAGACACAAATTATGTGTTGTGCTAGCAACATAATTATATTATATAATGAATACACATTTATAGAACCAAATACACCCATCCAAAGACTATTCAATGTAGCAGACAACGATGAAAATTTGTTTAAGAACAAGGCTTGGGACGTGTGGAGGACTCTTTCTCATGCAATTGTTGCAAGAGACACAAAACATTCTTGCATTGATGTGGAGTAGGGAGGAATTTTTCGAGTAATGGAAGAGTCCAGTGGCTCTGTTTCCATGGATATCGAAATGATTCCACTGGATGGGAAGGTAAATGGGTTGTACAGGTTTTTCGTTGAGGAAAAAGTGTTCTACTAATTAGATCTCAACATGCATTCACCTTCATATTTTTCTATGTAGAGATTATATATAATCATTGAGGAAATTTGTGAGACATTGTACTAGTGTCAGAATTTTTTTCTGCAAATGTATTTCATGAGTTTCACTAGTGAGGGTGTGAGAGTTCGTGGAAGGAGAGCATATGGTGCCTCTTGTGAAGGAAAATGCACAAGGATGGGCTTTCTCAAAGCCTTGTCGAACTTTGGAGAATGAGGAAAATGATTGTTTCATGTAGTGACTCCAATCCATTTCTTCTTCTCTTGTAGTTCTTTCAGTCACATCACATTTGTGTAGGTTAGGAAAGCCACAAATTTGCAAGGGAGGTGGCTACTGATATTTTTTTTGGTATAATAGTCGGGAACAAACAACATTGAATGATTGTGACCCTTCTTCATTGTAAACAAAAATGTGCTCGACTTTGTTATCCCTCCAAGAAATTTGAACTCATTACCTCGCAATACGACCAGGGCACACATGAGTGTCAAATATTAATATAAAGACATAGGGGAAAGATATGGAAATGAAAGTGCTAAGGAGAGAGCCTACGAGCACCAAGTAGTAGCTAATTTTGACCTAGTCAAGATGGGGGGAAAAGTCTCCATTGTTTCTTAGGTGAGGAAAGGAATCCTCATTATGGCTTTGGGGTTTGGGAGGTCTCCATCCACTGCTTACAAAATTTTGATCAATTACTGAATATTGTATTAGTTAGACTTGTAAGAAGTTTCTATTATCACTAAATAGGCCTTCCAGTCCTTCTCCTAAATGGTAGATATATTTGGAATTTTAAAATGTAATTTTGCAGTTCTTGACACACACAACATTTTCATCTAAATAGGTTCATGCCAAGAGTTAGTTTGAATAAAATTTACTAAATCATTTGTCTTTGTGATGTTGCATACATACCTTTTGAGTTTGATGGAGTTAGGAATCCAATCGAGTACATAAACTATTATGATTACGTAGTGAATCATTGTTGATGATTGAGGGTGGATGGAAATAGTTATAAAATGATCTAGTAGAGAAGAATGTAATGAAAATGTCCTCCCATTTGGAAATATGTATTGAATCAAAGAAAGTTGAGTGGGGTGGATGGAAATGGGCATGAAAGGATCTATTTGAGAACCATGTTATGAATGTGAAACCTAAGAGGGGGGAAATGCCTACACACTGAGATATGTGGAACTGGTGAAGAAGTATGGGAAGCCTCTCCCTGCGAGAAAAGAGGTTTTGTTGCATCCCCCAAGAAGAAGTATATACATGGAGGCTGATAATATAGATCCATCTAAGGATTGTGTCTAAGGGCAGGAACTATCAATTTCAATATGTCTCTTTCAATGAAGTAATAAGTGCCTAGACCCAATGTCCCAAAGCAGTGGATGTTGAGCCCTATAATCATCCCATATCAATCTAGTGTTTATAATTCCATGTTGACCAAGGATCCAACCTGTGCATGATGGGAGAATTTTTGTTGTGTCCATACTTTCCTTCTAGATAAAATTTATACCATTATGGTATTTCAAATAAAGTAGGTTCATACCATTCCCACCTGCAAAAATCTGAAACTATTGCTCCCATCCATATATACCACCCACATGACACTATCATATATCAATTGAAGGGGCATGGGGTTTGCAGAGGGACAAATCTTTACCTCCTCACCAATATTGTTATTCCAGAAGAGCCACAAGCTTGTCAGAATTATTGTCATTGATGTCAAAATATTAATGTTCTCATATTATGGCTTTACAAATACACACAACATTTCCAAGATTGATTTATATATAGGTTTACATGTATATTAAAAAAGGGAGTGCAAATGAAAAATTAAAATGTGAAATAGTGGTTTCATACCTAAGGTTTTGGAAGCCCATGACATTTTCCCATGTATTTTTCCATCATAATTGGAAAAGTGAAATAAAAAAGGGAATTAATTATTCAATCAATGAATGTCGTGTATTTTCAAATTAGCATGTTCATTCATGAAGGGTTATGATAAAGTATAAAAGGAGAAAGTATTTGTAATAAGTAGACCAAGCTACCAAATTTGAATAATAAATATATTGATAAAATGAATAATATTGGATGATTACAATCGAGAAGTGAGGGCTCGCTTATATACCCACGTCTGGGTACCCAATGGCCAATAGCCATGTCTTTTCATTATTAATTCTTATTTAGTTGTTATATTTATTATTTAATATCTTATTTATGTGTATTTTTATATACATAACAGTATTGAGAGAAAGTGTGGTGGTGGAAAATGTAATAACATTTCAAGAAGTGGATGAGAAAAGATCGGATATCATTTCAAAATAGTAGAGTTGAGAAATCAATTCAAGTTAGTTTGACATTTTCACTATAACTTATTTTATGGGATATTTCAGAGAGTGAAATTTTGAGTAGAGAAAAACGAGATTTCTCGATACATGTGGTTAAAATTTTAGATGTTGGTTAACTAAACTTCCTTATATATTCCATATGGAAGTTAGGGTTCACGAATTCTTTTGAAATTAGTTTCAAACAGGTTGGTCTAGCATTTTCACTATAAATTATTTTTTGGGACGTTTTAGACCATGAAATTTTGAAGAGACTGAGGAACGATCTCTGGGGTACATATGGTTAAAATTTCATAATTTGATTCAATATAATTTCTTAAATATGGCCTATGGAAGTTAGGGTTTTTGAATAATCATGAAATTGGTTTCAAACAATTCAGTTTGGAATTTTCGCAATAACTTATTTTCTAGGACTTTTCAAATTCTAAATTTTTTTGTGATCTAAGGAGACATATAGAAATACCCCAGGTAAAAATGTCACAATTTTCTTCGTTGCACCTTCTAAGATATTTCCTATGGAATTTAGAGTTTCTTAATGGTCCTGAAATTAGTTTCAAAAAGGTCAGTTTGACATTTTCTCTATAACTTATTTTCTAGGAATTTTCATATTGTGAAATTTTCAAGGATCTCAGGAGACATATCAAAGTACCTCAGGTAAAAGTTTCATAATCAGATTTGTAAAATTTGATACGTGGCATGTTGTACAATTTATTTCTTGGGAAGAGGCCAAAAACAACAAGTTTTGGGAAAGTTACCATAAATTTCATTTGGAAATTCAAATGTTGGTCAAACATGGTGAAGGAAGAAGTAGCAACATGACTCAGTGAAGGTAATGTGAATGTTATCATATTTTGAAGAATTTATATGTACTAAATAACTAATTGTAACTTGAAGGTTGGTGCTCCTCAAACAAATATATTGTTGTCTCTTGTTAAGTTGGTGCTTAGTGATGGGTATTGGTGTCTCCAATAGATTGATGTATGTGAATATATGTAAGAGTAGGTTGGTGTCTACCAAGGTTTGTACTAGTGGGGATTGGTGTCTCCATTAGGTTGGTACCTACAAATAATTATAAAGAGAAGTGTTGTGGTTTTCTCCTCAAATGGTTTCCATGTAAATATTGTGTTCCATGTTTTGTAGTTAATAGATCTCATATGTGATTATTTTCCTATGGTTGATGAATGTTTGGAAAAATGAAAAAATTTCTTATACTAATTCACCCCTCCCCTCCCCTCTTAGTATAAGTGTGTACTCAACAATTGGTATCAAAGTTTGTTCCATTGGAAACATTCTAACTATTGCAATATAGATCTCGGGAGCACACATGGCTAGCCATGAAGGTTTCTCCACAAATAGGGATCCATTGTTTGAAAGAACATATTATTCCTTCTAGAGCATAAGGATGTAAACCTATTTAATGGATCTTGGTTTTGGTATTTGGAAATCAATTGTGACTCATTTAATAGCCCCAACAACTTTTCCAACAAATTTGGTCTGGAAGAATCCTAATGAAAACAATGAAAAAGCCATGAATTCCATCTTGTGCAGTCTATCAAAATCTATGGTTTTCAAGGTGATGCATTGTGAATCGACAAAATAAATTTTGGACAAGATTTAAAATATATATCAAGGAAATAACAAGGTCAAGAAGGAAAATCTATGAAATCATAGAAGATGGTTTGAGAGTTTGAAAATGAAAGACAAATAAAATGTTGCAACCTATCTCCTCCTTGGGGGTAAAATTTCTAGCACCATCATGGGACTTGGTGAAAAGGTTGAAGAACTGATGATTGTACAAAATGTGTTAAGGTCACTCCCCTTAATATTTGATGCCAAAGTTTCCACCATTGAATAAATGAAGGATATTTATTCATTGACAATGGATGAATTGCATGGGATCCTCATGGCACATGAAATGAGGACAAAGAAAGAAAATCCATCAAAGAGAGAAGCAACCTTCAAATCCTCAAAGAAGACAAAAAATAGAGAGAATGGATTAAGTGATATCTTGGACAATGAATCATATGCAAATGAAGCCTATTTTATGAAGAAACTCAAGAAAGGAACTGGAAAATATAAAGGTAAGTTTCCCTTTAAATGCTTTAATTGTGGAAAAGTAGGACATTTTGTTGTTAAATGTCCATATGTGAAAAATGAAAGTATTGATGATGAAGAAGATCATAACATTAAGAAAGAGAGAAAACATCATCACCACAAAAGGGATAAGCATGAAAAGAAGAGGAACATACCTAAGTAAAATAAAAGTGTTTACCCCAAAGAGGAAAGTAGCTTATCTTAATAAAGCGATGAACGTATCTTTGGTAGTGAAAGACAAGAAACTCTCTTCATGGCCATAGAAACAAAAATTGATGCCTTTGAAAATAAATACAAAGGGAAAGAAAACACGGATTAAGAAGAGGGAAAATGTCGAAAAATATGGGGTAGTGGGTCTTCAAGAAGAACTTATTTGTACCTTAGATAAAATCAAGAAGCTTAAGAAAAAAAATTTGAAACAAAAGGATTAAGTGCAGAAATATGAAGAAGATGAGCATGATTCAAAAGCTAAAATGTCACAAAGCCTTGAAGAAATAGAAAAGGCTATCATGAACCCAAACTTTCAATTAGAAGAGAAATAATGATAGAAGAAGTGGTGAGAATTCAGCTGAAGGAAAAGGAATAAAACTATGAAAACCTATAATATGAAATTGTTTCCTTAAGAAAGGAATTGGAGAAAACAACTATTAAGTTGAATAGGAGCATGAAGTTTGAAAACGAGTAATGAAACCTTAGATGATATCATCAATTGTCAAATGTCTCCATTCATTAAGATTGGCCTTGGTTATGATAAGAGTCATATGAACACCAAATAATATTCAAAAGCTACAGATCCATCGAAGAAAGTAAATGAAGGAAAATATAAAAGCTATATTGATGTACCCAGAAACTCCATCAATGATGAAGACAATCAGAAGAAATAAAATGATGTTCCATAGAAAATCGACATTCCTTCCAAAGACAACAAGGACATATTCAGAAGATCTTTTCCACCAAGGTGGTCTCACACAACTCGCTTTGAAAAAGAAACTACAAGTATTGGGTCATGACTGTTAAGCAAAATGGGCTATACCAAAGGTGTAAAATACCCCAAATTACTAAAAAAAAATGTTTAAGGTAATAAATCTTACTCTTATTATCATCATCAACACAAATCTGATAATTTTAAAGAACCTTTTATTGAAAACTTGACCATGGTCATTAATTTGATAAAACCTTAATAAGAAAGTCCTATAAGACTAACTTAGTCTATTTATATTTATCTTGACAACCTTTTATATACATAATCTTCCTTCCATTACATTTTTTTGTTTATATAGTTATCTAAATAGGTAAGAACTCGAACCATTGTGTCTTTTCTTCTAATTTTAACAATAATACCGATAATAATATATTTAACTTAACGAATTCAAATACTTTGTAATTTATCCCTTCATGTGAAAACATGATCTTGTAGCGAAAATGGAATGGTGTGTGCGAATATTGTCAAATTATTCAACAGATCCTTTAAAATTTTACATAAATCGAATTATTCACAGACACTTTCTTCAACCCACTTTTCCCAAATTACTACAGGATCAAAACCACGAGCTTATCCACTTAAGTGTTTCTCTTAGTGCCTTTCTTTCTCCCTTATTATTTTACATAGAACCTTATTCAAATGTTCACAGGATTATTTAATTTTAAATCCTTTGCACCCCTAATCAACTCCTTTACCTTATCATGTGACCCGATAGTGGAACCAAGTCCTTTGGACTTCGACCTTTGGGCTATTCTCCATTTTCAATCCTCCATCTCTCCCAGAGTTTGACCTACCGAGGTGGTCATAAAGTGTAGTCAATCGATGGTTGTTGGTTAACATTCATGATTACTTTGTCCTCCCACTTCTTGATCGAACGAATAAAAAGGATCTTACCTGATCTTGATCTACGATTCTCAAGATTTCGACGCTTCCTACTTCATTGTTTTTCTTCTTTACACTTTTTAGAACTCCTAGATTTTTACTGGCTGAGGTGGTCATAAAATAATGTTGACTTCTCATTTTCCATTCAGAACTCCTCCTCACACTATCCTTTCACTCTCTTAATCCAAGGGATATGAATTAATTGAGTATTGAGATGGATGATCCTTATTTCTTCCAAGGCTTCAGCACTACGCAACTCCGAGATATTAAAGTTATTCAACTCCTCGGAGTTTTACTAGTTGAAGTTCTTACGCCATCCTTCCACTGCTTGATCTAATGGATGAGAAAAGTTATGAAGGGATCTTATATCGACGGTCTACGTGATTTTGTTACTTCGAGGCTCTGGGATATTGTGATTTACCCTATCCTTCCACTGTACTCAATCGAAAGGTCTATAATTCACCCAAAGTTCCTCCATGATCCAATGGTTGTCATAATTTTGGGGCTTCAACACTCTGGTATATTATAACTCTAAAGTCATTCAACTCCCCAGATTTATACCTACCAAATTGCTTATGTTGTCCTTCCACCGTTTGATCCAACAATAGAGAAAAGTTTTGAAGGGATCTTAAATCGATGGTCTGTGTGATTTCATTACTCCAAGACTCCAGAATATTGTGACTTACCATGTTCTTCCACTATACTTAATCAGAAGTTATTTGGGTTCCACCTTGAGGATCTCACTCCTAGTTTCTTAATCCACGAACATTGATTTTGAATCTTATATAAATTTTCAGTTTCTCGATGAACATTCTGATATCAGAAATTTAATTTATTTCTCCTTTGGAAACCTATCCATAGCTATATCTTCATATGTGTCTAGCTTTTCGTATATTATTGTTTTGATTCATTAAAAGGACTATATATATATATCACATACACCCATGCCCTATCGACAATATATCGCATATGTATAAGTTTACACATAACGTCCTACAATATTTCTCTTTACTAGTATAGGTGATTCATAATTAATACATTTTTGTAGCTTAATATCAGAAAGGACATTTGTAAAGGATGTGCCCCATCATTGTTTAAATTTTGTAGCTTTACACAAATTTTCTCCATTTGTCTACCTTGTGTATTTATATTCATACTACAGTAAACAATTAGAAAACTTGACTCATACCTCTCTAAAGAATCAACAATGTATGTCTTTCCCTTCTAATACATAATTTCTCACAGATGTCCCACGATTGTATAAAGTAATTAGGAACTATATTAGTATTACAAACAACTCTCTAAAGTTTAAATTTCATAGAATTATGCAGAGTGTATTAAAATTTCCCTCTCATGATTCATAAAATGAATAACTCCATACTTTGTGTAATGAAGGTAATCTATTTAACTCCTATAGAATGCATGCATCTATAAAAATTTGATTTTATAGCTAACATGCACATCAATGATTCAACATAAGTAAGAAAAGGTCAAATAAAATACATATATGTAAACAATTAAGTTGGAAACAAATGGAACATCAACATTCCACCCAATCGTAGATGCATAACAACCAAGATTACTTGTCTTGATCACCTTCTAGCCCGACCATAACTCCATAAGGGTGAATTGAACTCCACACCTTAGCTAATGTACCTCTTTATAGTTCAGGAAATCACCATCTGTCTAACACATTGAGTGCTCACACATCAAATATTCATTTGCTAACATACTAAGAAGCATCCTGACTCCCACACATGTTGTATATATTTCATTTCTATTTTCCTAGTACTTTTTTCCATCCATTTCCCTCCTTGGAAATTCACAACTTTACAAATCCTTGATTTTTAGGGGCTTCGAGTGACAGAAATTCACTTCTAACACTTGTAAAAATAAGCTATGAGTTAACTCAAACATGTTCCCCACTCATGGATTCATAGTGAGCTACTTTTAACCTGGTTGTTCCACTTGTTTGCAGCATTTAATTTATTAAGAATATTTGTCTCATACATTTTTCTATCAAAAGAGGACAGTTGGAAAGTCAAACTCTTGCTCAACAGTCACAAATATAGTAAATAATTGTCTCAATAATAAATAGTACAAATTTCCATAGATGGAAATTTATTTTCAAAGAAATAACATTAAAATAAAGTGTTTTAATTCTTGAGGATGTCACAGGAGGATGACTTGGAAAGAATGGAAAGGAATTATTGTTCCTATTACCCTTGAATGAATTCACCAAGAACATGTCTTGGATATGATGTTTTTCTTTCCTCCCTACCTACACCTTTCCCTGCTACAACCCGAGAATTTTATTTGTTGAAAGTGGCTTTCAGATTGGTTTTCAAGAAGAACAACCTATTGTTGATTGTGTTGAACATATTGATGAGTTTCTTGTTTCTCACATGCCAAAATTTGAGCATGTTGTTACATATGAAATTATTGTTGATATGTTGGGGTGTTATACTCCTATATAATTTAACTTGACCCTAAGCCTACTTCCACTGATAATATAGGACAAAAATATGTTCCCTATCATCATCCTTACCATAAAAATTGAAAGAATGGAAATTTTTCTTTCAGATATAAATGAAGAAGAGATGTGAAAGACGTAATTATGGACGAGGGTCGGCCACTAGTATAGATTATTGTTGGATGGTTGTGGAATCATTTGAACATATGTTTGAAGACTTCATATC
Source organism: Picea glauca (assembly GCA_000966675.3). NCBI lineage: Eukaryota > Viridiplantae > Streptophyta > Pinopsida > Pinales > Pinaceae > Picea > Picea glauca. The sequence continues at coordinate 4,590 of JZKD02S0588674.1, read as the reverse complement.
ATTTTGTATCATTGGTTTTACAGTCATGCAATTTTCCTCTTACTTACTAATGATTGACAGGAAGTGGTCGACCAAGGATTGAACCAACATGATAGTCCACTGGAGTTTAGACTGGATATTCATCAACTAAGTTTCAACTAGGTTGTTTTTTGACTAGAATTTTCAACGAGAATTATTTATGCTACTTATTGATCCCTCAAGGGGGG
>JZKD02S0588663.1:0-16081 GCA_000966675.3 Picea glauca | reverse complement strand
TCATTCAAGAAATGAGAGAATTCTTAATGAAGCTCTTCATCGTTTTCATAACGTTATTCTTATATTATCTAAACCAAGCCCATCATTTTCATGTAATTACCTCATGAGTGATATGGAGGTTGCTTTGCTACATTCCAAACACATTTAACAATTATGTTGTTGAAACTGAGTTCATATGCATTCCAATGCCTAAATTCATTTGTAGGGATGTGCAATAATGGCGTCTAAAATAGGTGGTGTCGATTGTAAATCCAGATGGAAAGATGGACATGGTATCTATATAAATTTTGCCAAAAACTTCCGCGTAAAATGGCTAGGTTTAGAATTATACAATTTATTCTATTACTATTTTTGGGATGTTCTTCTATGTGCACATTTTATTGTCAACTTTTCCAATCCATCATTTGATACTCATCCTTGTGTTGAAGAAGTTAGAAGTTAACGCCAATCATTATTGGATATAAATAATATAGAGTGGATTGCAGAGTATAAACACATGGTTAAAATTTTTAATGTAATTTATAAAGAAACCTTTTATAACAAAAATCTTTCTCAAACAATTTTACTATAAACCCCAATTCGAAACTCACACCAGATTTAGGAGTCAGATAAAAGTTTACCCAAATTCAAGGCGACTCCATTTTCTTTAACCTTTGTAAATTTTGAAGAATATGTTGGTAATTGATGCAAGATTATAAAGTCTTGTCAATCAACTGACATGATGCAATCTATTTTCAGTTTTGTTTTTTGTGAGTTAGTGTTTAGATATAGATTGTATGTATAAATAATGCATGCAAAATTCATGCGTTGTTTTCCAAAATAAATTGTTGTAAGCATTCAATCAAGAGAAACTAATTGTTTGTTCTATGAGGCTATGAACTCCTTTAATTAGGTGCTACATATTGTATTGTTATGAATATCACTAGTGAATGCCTCTTTTTTGTGTAGCTATCTCAATAATAATTTATTATTTGTTTATGCATGGAATGTAAGTGTGATTCTATGATATTCTAATTTTATCATCTGTTATATTTTGTATGGTGTTATGTTGTTGTAATTGAATGATTATCTAGTCCATAGATGGGCTTGCATATATTCTTGATTTGGTATCAGAGCTGGTTGTTGTTTTAGGATAATCATGTCAAACTCTAATTCATTTCCCATTATAGAATTTAATGGAAATGATTACGATTATTGGTGCATCAAGATGATGACCTTTTTGATAGGGAAATATTTATGGGAGATTGTAGAAACGTGTTATGCAGAGCTAGAAGATTGGACCTCTCTTACTGAAACTAATAGAGTAGCTAAGAAGGAATCTAGAAAGAAGAATGCTCAAGCTTTATTTCATATTCAAATTGTTCTTGATCAAATATTTTTTCCAAGAATTGCAGGTGCAAAGACAGTAGAGGATGCCCGTAATACTAAAAAAGAATCTTACCAAGGAAATGATCAAGTCAATTTTTTCAAACTACAGACATTGAAAAGAGAATTTGAAGAAGCAATAAGCTGAAAATGTAAGTGATTATTGTGTGAGAGTAAAAGATGTAGTCAATAAGATGGCTATTCTTGGGGAAATTGTGGACAAAGAGGTTTTTATTAAAAAGGTATTGAGGTATCTAAAACCAAGGTGGAACCATGTTTCCATAATCATTGAAGAAAGAAAGGATTTGTCTACCCTTTTGTTTGATCACCTAGTTGGATCTCTTATGTCTCATGAAGAAAGATTGAGAGATTCATTTGGAGAAAGTGACGATAAATGTTTTTCCTCGAAATTTCCAACACTAGCACCAAAAGAAACCAAATCCAAGGTAGATGTCAAAATCCGAATTATCCAAGAGGAAGAGGTGGTTCAAGAGGTAGAGGCAGAGGAAGATTTGATAAAAGAAATATCCAATGTTATCATTATAAAAGGTATGGTCACTTTGAAAGGGACTATACATTAAAAGTATGTAATAATAAAAAAGATTTTAATTTTTATAAAGAAGGTGATGAGGCCTCTCCAAACAATTTATTTTTATCTTATGAAAAAGATGAAAATGGTACTAAGTATATTTGGTATTTAGATTCAAGGTGTTATAACCACATGTAAGGAAATAAGGATCTTTTTTCTAAAGTCACAAGATGGTGATAACATTGGCATATTTCACCCACTGTCACCTTAGATAAACCCTCCCCTCTCTTTAATGAAGGATGAATCCAACACAAGGGGAAGTATCGGGTGACCCTAGGGAGAAATGAGATGAAATGTGAGATGATGGAAATGATCCCCCTATAGGTCAAGATACTAAGTGGAAGATAGGTTGGAAGTGAGTCTAGAAAGTGGTTAATATTTTCCAAGAAACTTGAGTACCTGCAGTGTTGGAGTTACTTCACACACACCTAGGATTTATTTTTCCTAAGTTTTTTCCTTTTTTATTAGTCATAATTAGTCATTATCCGGTCTCCTATATTTTAGGGGAGAATATTCCACCTAGAGAATATTCTCTTTCAACTGACACTTCAGTTTGACTAGTTGAGTTGAGTCTAGATGTTGCATTGATTTTGTCACCATGAAACATTGGGATCATAACCATGCTAATGTGCACTTGTATTGGGATCATAACCATATTGGATCATTACCCCTGACTCCTTCATCTACTCCTCACTACACTCTATTAGTTAACTGAAGACTAGTTGACTAGTTAACTCAACTAGGTGGAAGTTCACTCTCATCACTGCCTGAGAGACTAGAATAGGTGGCAATTCACTCTTGTAACTGCTGGTGTGTGTCCAGATAACTTTATAACACCACTATGGTGCATTGGTTCTCCTCCAGTGTGCATTAATTGAGTTATACAGATTATATCATGTGTAAATTATTCATTATTCACAACAGTTAATGAGAATTCTTCTATTCTTTCTCTCCTTCTTCTTTCTAAATTTCTATCTACAAATGTGTGTAGTATTTTCTAGCTAGATTTATTCTTTGTAGGTTCAAAACATTTACATGGTATAAGAGATGACAGAATGCTAAGAAAAATATACACGAAATTTTTTTGCAGGTACAAAAAATTGAAGACAATAGAAAGATGGATTTCCAAAAAGAATTCATTCTTACACCTTACAATTAATTTGCATGGAAGGAGAGAATAATGATTCATCTCCAAACCAGAGGATTGTATAGGTTAACCTTGAATAAATATACATAACCGACATCATACAGATAAAAATATAAGTATTTAGATCTGATGGATGAAGCACTCGGAACGATTTGCAATCTTATTTCTCTCGATCTCCTTTTTCACATATCTTCTTGTAAGACTCCCAATGAAGTCTGAAACACCTTGGAAGGGATCTTTGGAAAATAGTATGAGATGAAGGGACACATGATGGAGGTGGAATTGCTCATATTGGATCCAAAAAGCTTTAGAAATATCCAAGATTTCTTTACAAAATTCAAGGATTTACTGTCGCAACTTAAAGCTTGCGGTGTTGATAAATCTGAGGAGAAACAAATGGTTCTCACCATTCTCTCCAAACTTGGTCCTAAATTCTCTGTGTTCATTTTCAAATTCCATTCAGTTAGATTTTCCTCTGGAGCCACCTGGAAGATGCCTTCTCTTGAGGACTTCATCGAATCCCTGACACAAGAGAAAACGAAGTTCATCAACATGGGAAAAATCAAACTCCCAAAGGAAAATGCACTTACTGTGAAAGATGGCAGCCATAAATATCATAAATATAAATATAAAGAGAAAAGGAAATCTCATGCACATCTGAAGAAGGATGGGTACACAAAACCCTTCACTGATGCCTCCAGATCCAAAGGGGAAAAGGGGAGAAATGCATGTATTGTCACAAAGGATTCCATCCAGAATCTGCATGCATGCATGGAAAAAATAGATCTAATGTCTCAAATAATTTAGCAAAACAACCTTTGATATTTCATCCTCGAGGGTGCCAAGAAGAAGAAGCCAGAAGATCTGAATCCCAAGAAGGTAAATTCTAGCAATGCCTTGATTTCCATCAACTCCTCTCCCAATGCTTGGATCATATATTTAGGAGCATCACATCACATGGTTGCCTCAAAAGTAGTTTATTATTCATTGGATGCATGCAAAGTTCCTCCTATTCTAATGTGGTACAACTCTTCTGTCGAACTCACCGACAAAGGAAGGATTGAACTCAGCAATGGAAGCTTCGAGAATGTGTTGCACATTCCCAAACTTTCCATCAACCTTCTCTCTTTGTATCAAATGATTAATTATGGCACTGGAAATAAATTCATATTCACACTAAATGTCATGGACATCTATGACGTGAAAACCAACTCCAGGGTTGCTACCGGTGAGGTAAATCATCAGTCTAGATTGTATACATTTTCTGAATTCATTGAACCTAATTCCACTTTACTTTTTACTCATGTTGATGAAAGTAGTAGGATATGGCACGAAAGGTTTGGACATTTGAATTTCAGATACATGTAACAACTTAGAAAGAAAATATTATTTGATGGTTTACCAGACATCCATTTCTCCAAGGGAGTATGTGAGGGATGTGTTCTCGGAAAACACCCTAAAGAGAAATTCGACAAAGGAAAATTTCAGAGAGCTTCGACGCCTTTAGATACAATCCATAGTGACCTCATGGGTCCTTTTCCTCATCCATAGATCAACAAAGAGAGATTTTTTCTCATTTTTGTTGATGATTTCTCATGTTTTACATGGATTTACTTTCTCAGGAAAAAAATTGAGGTCTTTCAATGCCTCAAAGATTTCAAAGCCCTGGTTGAGACACAGTCCGGAAAGAAGATCAGATTCCTCCAAACTGATAACGGGGGAGATTATGTCAATCATGAGATCCATAATATTTTCCATGAGGCAGTGATTCAGTTGCATCACACAGTTCCCTATACTCTGCAGCAAAATGGAGTTGTTGAGCGGAAAAGAAGATCTCTAAAGGAGATGACATCTTGCATGTTGCATGAAAAGTCACTACCACAGAGACTATGGGCCAAAGAAATTAATTGTGCAACATACATCCAAAAAACATCTCCCCATATATATGTCAAGGATAAGACCCCCTACGAGGCTTGGAGCGGCCTCAAACTGGAAGTGACCCACTTTCATATTTCCGGTTCACGTGCATGGGCCCAAATCCCCTCTAAAAAGAGGAAGGCACCTGATCCACAGAGAATTGATTGTATTTTTTTTGTATACCCCAATGGTGCAAAGGGATATAGGCTTATTGATATTTCCTCAAACTGGATCATCATTGAGCGTAGTGTCCAATTTGAGGAAAGCATCTCGCATGTACCTCAACAGTCGCATGCAAACATCTTCATTCTTCCACCTATTCGAGATGATGAACATGCACATGTCGAATCTTCTTCAAATGATATTTATGATTCATAGGAATCAAATGATTCAGATTCAGAGTCAGTATAGTCATATGCAGTGTAAGAGAATACAAATGGAGTTTTAGAGCTAGAGCAGAGGTCCAAGTGGGCACAAACTACTCTTCAGGATGCAGGGGATTGTGTTGGTGATATAGCCAATAATAGGAAGACTTGATGTGATTTCGAGGAGCCTCCTATTGCACTCACTTCCACTAAACCATTTCCCTCCAGGCATATGTTCTTGGTTCATTCCTCAGATCCACGGTCTTATGGCAAGGCTGCTGGAAACCCCTTTTGGTAATCTTCCATATAGGATGAGTACAACTCCCTCATCGAGAACCAAACTTGGGATCTGGTTCCCCTTCCTTATAGGAGGAAAAATTTCAGATGCAGATGGGTCTACATGACCAAGAGTGCAGTGGATGGACATAGTAGTAGATACAAAGCCATGCTTGTTTCCAAAGGCTTTCAGCATGTGCATGGTATTGACTATGATGAGACATTCTCTTCAGTAACGAAGATGGATTCCATATGATTGGAACTTTCCATTGCGGAAACCAAGGGATGGGAAGTCCATCATATGGACGTGAAGAATGCATGTATTCATGATTATTTCTCTGAGGAGATCGATATGGAACAACCCCAGGGATTTATGTAGGACTCATCTTTGGTTTGTTGACTGAAGAAGTCCCTTTATGGCCTCAAGCAGGTTCTGAGGGCATGGTATGACAATATGGACTCATACCTATCGTTACAAAACTTTGTACGATGTAAATCAAACCCGAATGTTTACATGCTCAGGATGATTGATTCACTTCTACTCTTATTTCTGTATGTTGATGATTTGATGATCATTGGTTTCTCGACTTTAGCGATTGCTACAGTCAAGAGTATTCTACGTGATAGGCTTTTGATGACGGACATGGGTCCGCTACACTTATTCCTTAGACTCGAGATCAGTTAGGATGCATTAGGCATTAATCTATCTCAATAAAATTATGCACGATATCTCCTTGAGAGATTTCACATGATAGATTTCAATTCTTCTCCGACTCCTTTCCTATCAGGAGTCAAACTTGAGGATGGCGGGGAGACTCCATTGGTTGACAACACATTGTACAGAAAACTTGTGGCGAGCTTGTTGTATATCACACACTCCAGACCATACCTCTCCTATGCAGTTGGCGCAGTTTCTAGGTTCATGCAGAAGACACATGCATTACATTGGAAGGTTGCAAAGCATATCCTTCGATACGTACAGGTCACCATCACCTTTGGGATTCATTATGCAGTAGACTCTACATTAGATCTCATCAGGTTTACAGATTACGACTGGGTTGGCAATAGCAGTGGTCGCAAGTCCACATATGGTCACTCACTCAGTCTTGGTTTTGGGCCTCTCTGTTGGTCGAGAAAGAAGCAAGCTTCCATTGCTTTATCTTTAGCCGAGGCAGATTACAAAGGGGTATTTAACATAACCATTCAGGATATGTGTCTACAACATTTTCTCATTGAGTTGGGCATTCAGTTTCATCGACCGATCGTCATCTGGTGTGACAACTAGAGCACTCTGAAGTTCTGCAGAGATCCATTTCAGAGGCAGGGAATGAAGCACATAGAGATCCACATGCACTACATCTGAGACTTAGTACACGAGGGGATCATCGACCTATAGTTTTTTCCTTCAGTAGAACAGATGAAATTCATTTTCACCAAGACCTTCACTGAGCAGAAGTTCCATTCTCTGCAAAGTCATCTTGGAGTGAAGGACACAATTGCCTAGCAACTATAGTTATTCTTTTTACATACATTATACCTTGAGGGGGCGAGGGGTTCCCATGCGGTTTTCCCTCTTTCCTCACTTTATTTTAGTGTATATTTTATATTTGGGTACCTAACATGGCCTCGTTGTCGGGACCCATTCTTTATTTTCACCATAGTGATGTTCAGGGGGGTTGTTGGAGTTACTTCACACACACCTAGGATTTATTTTTCCTAAGGTTTTTCCTTTTTTATTAGTCATAATTAGTCATTATCCAGTCTCCTATATTTTAGGGGAGAATATTTCACCTGGAGAATATTGTCTTTCTGTTGACACTTCAGTTTGACTAGTTGAGTTGAGTCTAGATGTTGCATTAGTTTTGTCACCATGCAACATTAGGATCATCACCAGACTGGCACATTAACCTTGATTCATTGATCTACTCCTCACTACACTCTGTTCAGTCAGTTAACTAAAGACTAGTTGACTAGTTAACTTAGCTAGGTGGAAGTTCACTCCTGTAACTTCCTGACATACTAGACTAGGTGGCAGTTCACTCCCGTAACTTCTGGTGTGTGTCCAAATCACTCTATATCTCCACTATGGCACATTGGTTCTCCTCTAGTGCGCATTCATTGAGTTATACAGAGTATATCATGTGTAAATTATTCATTATTCACAACGATTAATGAAAATTCTTCTATTCTTTCTCTCCTTCTTATTCTTTCTAAATTTCTCTCTAGAAATGTGTGTATTATTTTCTAGCTAGATATATTCTATGCAGGTTCAACACATTTACATGAAAAAGATGATTGTATTTTCCCGAGACATAAGAAAAGATGAGTATGCAAGCTTAATGTTAAGTGGAAAAGAAGGTTAAGCTTGATGTCTCTATTTGTAGTAGTTAACAAAGATATATCTCAACAAGATAATGAATTTTAAATATGCTAACAAGATGCTAAAATTCAAGTAAATGATGCAAGAGATAAGCTAGAAATCACTAGTATAACTCAAGTATGAAAGAATAAGACTTTAGCACAAGGATAAGGATATTATAAACAAGTATTACAAATATATTTTATCAGAATTATGGCTATAGCATACTATTTCTATAGCATAAAATTTCAACCCACAAAACAAAAAGTAAACCACCCAAAAAGTGCGTTGAGACTAGTAGATTATAAGGGAAATTTATTAGCAACTTTTGACAGTTGAAAACGTGATTTATAATAAAAGTAGAGAGAGTTTTGTTGCATCCTTAGTTATTGTAGATTACAACTACTATAGAATAAACAAATACTTGTAGAAGTGAGACGCCCTAGTGGGCCAAGAAAGCCTTAAGCACAAGCAAAAGTTTCCAAATTAGACAATTATAATTTCTCGTTTTTTCACATATCCTAATGGTTTTTTAACATATCCCAATGCAATGATTTTGTTTCTCCAATGCAAGAATATTTGTTCATTTAAATATTGGGGTGTGGAATATATAAAATTAAGGAGCTAGTTGAGCTACTCCCTTGGGGGTGTAATCCCTTTTACTCCTCAAGGAAAGCTAAGATAGCTAGGAGAAACCCTAGGAAGGTTTTTAGGTTATCACACAAACTGTAGGTTGGGAAAATCCCGACCTAATCCACAAGATGGATATAAAAATGGAATCATTTACCCATTTTCACCTCAGATAAACCCTCCCCTCACTTTAGTGAAGGAAGAATCCAACACAAGGGGGGAATCTCGAGTGACCCTAGGGGGAAATGAGATGAAAAGTGAGATGATGAAAGTGATGCCCCTATGGTTCAATATACTAAGTGGAAGATAGCTTAGAAATGAGTCTCAGAAGTGGTTAATAGTTTCCAAGGGAATTGAGTACCTACAGAAGATGATTGTACCTGCCCAAGACACAAGAAAAAACGAGATACAAGCTAAACAATCCAATGGATAAACAAGTTAAGCTTGTTGTCCCTAGTTGCAGTAGTCAACATAAATATATATCAACAATTAAATGATTACCAAATATACTAAAATTCAGGTAACTAGAGTAACTAAAGTATGAAAGAATAAGGCTTTAGCAGTAAACTAAGGTTGTTATAAGCAAGTATTGTAAAGATATTTTATCATGCTTATGGTTGTAGCTAACTATTTCTACAACAAAAAATTGCAACCCACAAAACAAGCATGTAAACCACCCAAAAAAGAGTGTTGATACTAGTAGATTATAGGGGAAAATTATTAGCAACTTTTGACGGTTGAAAAGTGAGTTAATATCAAAGTAGAGAGAGGTTTTTTGCAGTACTAATGGTTGTATATTTTATTAAGTTATAACTCTAAGAATGCCAAGCCAAATTAGATGCTCTAGAGGCTTTAGCAACCTCAAAGAATCAAGAAAAGATTCCAACTTGCACAATATCAATATCTCTCCAAATCACATTTACCAATGCAAACAATTTATTTCTCCAATGCAAACTCTAGATTAGTTCCTTTAAAATTTTTGTGAATGGAGTTTTGAAAGCATGATTTAGATCAAAAAAATCCCTAGGGGTGTAAACCTTCTTACTGCCTAGGGCATGCAAATCAAACTAAGGAAAATATAGGAGGGTGTACACCCTTGTACTCCTCCTAGCAACCTTGCAATAAATGACTTATAAACTAGCAAATGAAATGAAACTTGATGGATGGTATATGTACTTATACTCCTCCTAGGGTTTCAACCAACAATAATCATGAAGGAAAAAAGAAGAACTAACAATTGCAGTTTTTCCTTACCAATTTCAAGAGAGATGTAATATCAAACCCTAGTTCACCAAGCAATGACCATTCATAAGAAAAATAAGAAGTCTCCAAGAGGTGTGCACCACCTTAGCTCAACAATTCACCAAGATATATCACCAAAAATCATTTGTACAAGAGAGAGATACCAAACTGCACAAGTAGGGCACAAATTTCAGTCACTAGTCTTCTCACAATGGGAGACCTATCATGAAAATGAAATAGAAATGATCTCCATTTATATAAATCCTATTAAAAGTGTTTGTCCACTTAATTTTAGGGTAAACCACAAAGTAAGGGGTTAACAACCCTTAGTTTTCCCTTTACATTATAAAATTAAAACTTGGGTTATCTAAGAAGGAATGCAAAAATTGAATTTGAACTTGTGTATTCTAGCTCGACAATAAGACTTCGAATTTGTTAGCAAATAACATGCTTTATGCCCAAAGGGGTTGGATCCAATAGTGGAAAGTGAGGATTGTTTCACTGTTGGGCAAGGTTCAATTCTTGTGAGGGCCTAACTTGAAGCCATGGGGGCACCTTGAGGTAGTGGTTGAACATGTTTTTTCACCCAAATATATTATATTAAAAATGATATCGTGACCCATGCACACATAAGTGGATCAAAGCCCACCCTGATGTCCTTCAATTTTAAGGCCCAAAGGGGTTGGATCCAATGGTGAAAAGTGAGGATTTTTTCACCGTTGGGAAAGTTTCAATTCCCATGAGGACCGAACCTAGAGCCATGGGGGAACCTTGAGGTAGTGTTCGAATGTGTGGTTACACCCAGAGATATTATATTAAACAATATTGTGACTTGTGCACACATAAGTGGATCAAAGCCCACCCCCATGTCCTCCAAATTTTAAATCCCAAAGGGGTTGGACCCAATGGTGAAAAGAGAGGATATTTTCACTGTTGGGAAAGGTTCAATTCCTATGAGGGAATAAACTAGAGCCATGGGGGCACCTTGAGGTAGTGGTCGAACGTGTGGTTGCACCCAGAAATATTATATTAAATAACATCGTGACCTGTGCACACATAAGTGGATCAAAGCCCACCCCCATGTCCTCCAATTTTTTTTTCCAAAGGGGTTGGATTCAATGGTGGAAAGCAAGGATTTTTTCACCATTGGGAAAGGTTGAATTCCCGTGAGGGCCTAACCTGAATCCATGGGGTAACCTTTAGGTAGTGGTCGAACGTGTGGTTGCAACCAAAGATATTATATTAAAAATGATATCGTGACTCGTGCACACATAAGTTTATCAAATATCGACCCCATTTCCTTCAACTTTCAGAAGTTCTCGAGGTGTAGGACAGTCGGTGATGGAGTGTGTTATTAAGTCACTCTGTGATGTTAAGTCATCGGTTCGAATCCTGCGGGGATAAAAAATTCATCCATGTTAAGGGTTGTGTGGCTCAGGCCGGGTGCGATCCCCGAGTGATTTTGACAGCTTAGATGCCCCTGAGTCGTGATTTCTCAGCCACAGGCTAGTCCCACGAGTCACGGACAAACTAGCAAACAAAAATAAAAATAACATGCTTTATAAAATCAATTTAAGTATTATAAAAAATAATTATTTCGTTTGGCCTATATACAATATTGGATAGAGGGAGAATATTTGTAGTCAAAAGCTAACTATATGGAAATGAACAATGAATCAAATGTTATAGTTATGGACTTCAACAAGGACTAATAAAGATAAAAAGATCAATAATGAAATGATTTAATTCGTATTAAATAATTTCATAAGAAATTTAAATTAATAGTTAATCTCTAACATGTTGTGAATCATGAAACATTTAAATTACTCCCAACAACATAATTTCACTAAATGCTTTAAAAATCTATACAATAATTAATTAAGTAATGTAGAAGTATTATATGCTCATCACAAAGAGATATTATATGATCATCACAAAGACATTATATGCCAATCACTAAAAAATCCTTCTTAATTACCCATCATAAGTCCTCTTAAATTAAGGATTGCTCATGAATAATGCCAACAATAAACCAAGATTAATAATGAAATGATTAATTATATACGAAACAATTTCTTGTAAATAATGGAAGGAGAATAATTAATGGAGCGATTAATTATATATTAAATCATTTAATGAGAAATTTAAGTGAAATTTAAATTGGTACATGCTCTCATCCATTAATGTGTGATTGGATAGTGGAGTCACAATCAATGACATAAATATGACACACAATTGCACTTCTGTTGTGATTGTTCGTATCACATGTTTTTTTCCTCATTGCACATCATTATGTGTGGTCGTACCACAAACCTGCACGCACGATTATGTGTGGTTGTACCACATGTTTGTTTCCTCGTTGCTCATGACCTTTGTGTATGTAATATATTCATTTCACTTACACCCTAACATTATTATAACACAAACCTAATATATTCATTTCATGAGAACCCTAACATAAATACGACACTAACCTGTACTTCGATTGTGGGTGGTCATACCACATGGTTGTTTCATCATTGCTCATGACCTTCGTGTACTTAATATATTGATTTCATCGACACCCTAAATGTTTGTTGATGCTTATATTTTTCTATGCCATTCATCCCCAACCCGAACTAGCCAAAGTGACCCTTCTTGTATGTCAATAGAGCTTTCTTGATGATAAATGCCCATGGTACTACATCTAAGATCTGAAATTGGCATTCACCATTCACTCCATAAAATTTATGTGCAATTTATGCTTTTCAAAGTATTCAGTATCCCTCCTTAAAATTCTTCTTGCAAAATCTACCATGAAGTGACAGATTTAATGGTCCACCTACAAAATTTGGAAGGAAATAAACATCAACCCACATCGAACATTAACATTGCACTACGATTTTTTTTCGCGGTGAATAACATTTTTATTTATGATGAATACAGTAAAATGGATGGGGGCATCGTTAAGATGTCCAATATAAAAATACAAATACAAACCATATGGATGGCGACAGAGTTAACCAGTCCAATATAACAATACAAATACCGATAGTTTAATGATACGAGATCGAATTGTAGTCAACAATAATAACAAGAAAGGTGATTTACAGGTTTCCAGACATGGTATGATTGAATTGTAGCTGAAAACAATAACAAGTAAGGTGATACTGATATGATATTATATTGCATTGTAGCTAATAAAACTAGACAAGAAAGGTGATATGGAGGATAAGAGTTGACTATTACCAGAATTGTGGCACAAGTCCTTCTCCAATGGCCACAAAATATTATGAAGAAAATCCAAACAACAATAAGTAGATGATATTTCTGTAATAGTCCAAACATTTTTGTACTGAAGACAATGCTACCTCTTGTTTTTTCCAATGCTATGACCACTCTCATATGCCCATATTCTCATACTTTACAAGACATGGATAATTCCCAATGATCGACATTGTTTCTACAACCACACCAATGAAGTTTCCAAGGAGTGTGTCATCTGAGTACTATATATATATATATATATATATATATATAAAGGTTCAGTTGACACAAGGGATCAAAGTTATCTACAATACAAGTTTAGCTATATTTTGGTTAGTTAGGAAATTCTTAGGTAGGTCATTATGTTTGTTTAAATGCAAGTATGACTTTGGTTTCTGTCCCAATGGACCTGATAGTGGTTATAGGCATACAAAGCTTCCTGGTTCACTGCCTCCTGTGGATGAGGTTTTAGAGATCATTAAATGGTACAAAATATTCCAGTGATAAATCCAGATACAACCAAATTATTAGGAAGCCTGACTCCTTGACTTCAAGCTTACCGCAAGGAACTTTAAGGTTTCCTACATTTTCATTCTCTAACTTACAGTGTTAGTTTGGTTGGTTCAAGATGAACTCTTATTAGTGCACATGTTTCATGTCGATATGTAATATTATCGATTTATATTTCCACTCATTTTTTATCCAAATGTAGGTATTTTGTTGTCAAGAGCAACAATATTGAAAATTTGCAACTCTATTGAATGAGGAATATGGGAAACTCAACCAAGAAATGAGAGCATTCTTAATTAATATTTTCATCTATTTGATAACGTTATTATTATATTCTATATGAACCAAGCCCATCATTTTCATGTAAGTACCTCATGAGTAATCTAGAGGTTTCTTTGCTAAATATCGAACACAATTAACAATTCCGCTATTGAAACTAACTTCATATTCATTCCAATGCCTAAATTCATTTGTATGGATGTGAAATAATGGATTCTAAAATAGGGGGTGTCGATATTCAAGCCAGATTGAATGATGGACATGGTCGTTACATAAATTTTGGCAAAACGTTCCGTGTAAAATGGATAAAGGTTAGCATTATACAATTTATTGTATTATTGTTTTTGAGATGTTCTACTATGTGCACATTTTATTGTCAAATTTTCCAATCCATCATTTGATACACATCCATATGTTGAAGAAGTTGTTAGAATATAACTCAAACATGTAATAGGAAGCACATGACCTGTGACTTGTTAAGAAGATAACTAAAAAAGATGACTTAGGTGAGTAAGTTACAAGATTCCACTTCAATTCAAAGGAGTATTTGAGCACTTGGATCAAGAGGATAAGGATAGTGGATAATATGAATGAGAGCCCTTGATCTCTGAGTAAAATCGATGGTTGATATTTTCTCAACATTGTATAAATACATGTGTTCTATAATGTAATAAGAAATTAAGTAAGTGAAGTTATTGTGAATGCTCTCCCCTATAGTTTTGATCATGGTATCAAAGTTGAATTGGGTGTGACTCCATCACAGATATCCCATAAATATGAGAGTCTAAGGATGTAGTCCTGTGTTTTCTTAGGATTGGGAGTAGGTATTGAGGTCATTTCACACTTCCCAAAATTCCCTCCCCTTTTCTATTTTTCCCAAGTTCTTTTCTCCCTTTATTTTCCCTCTTCTATACTTACCCATTTTTCCCTTTTCTTCTTCCCCTCTATTATCCCCTTTTGGTTCTATACTTAGTCACATTTCCATGATCGCAGGTTCTCGATTTGGTGGACCCATAAATCCTCATCTCCATCTATATCCTCACATCATGAGTCCGACCGACAACCGTGCATTTCCATACTTAGCCAATTTTATGACCATGGGTTCCCGGGTTGGTGGTATTGAACTCTCATGCTCCATGTTCCATGATATACATCTTGCACCCAAAACTTCTTTGATCTACAATTTGACCCCAGACTCCTCGAACTCGCAAGATTCACTCTACCTACGATGAGTCCATCTAAACGCCCCGCCTTTCCATACTTAGTAGATTTTTCACCTCCTGTTGTCACATATTCGCGGGTTCCCAGAATCCCAGGTTCACAAAAGTTTCAAAGAATTTTCCTCTCCTGTCCATCCCTGCCACCTTCGTGCCCTTCCCAATGCACATTAATTTTGATTTTATTAGCAACAACTCACCATACAGGTTCGAAAAGATTGGCATTAGTAAGAGAAAATCTCGAGGACATCTCCCATTAAAATGCATTAAACTGATATTTACGGGAGATTATATTATCATCCCCCAAAATTCATTTTAAATATTATTAGGAGAAAAGGAACGCTATCATCACCTTATGGATACAACTCGACAACATTTATGTTGAGATACATTGAATATTTTCGGGTGCGAGGACTAGAGTTTTCAGTGGTCCATAGCTTATTCCTACTACTCATCCCCTTCTTCCAAGAAGGAAGTTATCTGGATGTCTGGAATTGCGTGAGAAGGTTGTGTCCCATAAGTTTTTGAATGTGAGGAGTGATCACCTGGTGCACCGAGAGATATATTACGAACCAACGGATTATCCAGTTGCAGGACCATTCCCCGGTCTCACTATCACCTCAAGTATTTCGAAAGATGTTGAGAATTCCCAAGCCAATGCTTCCTTTCAAGGGAGAGGATTGTAGGGAGTTCTTAAAGAAGCATGATAATGGATTGGACCTCTTACTAGAATTCTTAGAGGACCCAACAATTTTCCCCGAGGACATCATTAGATTACAGGTTAGTGCATTCAAAAACCCTTTCCGAGAAATTGCATGGATTTTCATGAGGATAAGAAGACAAGAAACTACAACCAACATCTCTCAGATGATTCTGTATATTTTATATTTTACGATGAAAGAAAAATCCATCTTCGATTGGGGTAAGTTTATTTCCATT